>JAQIWG010006875.1:0-12869 GCA_034695025.1 Chamaedrilus cognettii
ATATAACGCAATATAACAAAAACCGACCCCCTCCCCCCCGCCGTTATATCTTATATGTGTACGACGCCTTCTGTTAATGCGCATATGTTGTAATTCTGAATGAAGACGTGCAATTTTCTTTAGGGAACCTCACACATTGCAAAACTCCTCAAATATTAAAGCAAGCGACTTGGGAGCATGCACAAAAGAAGAAATTACACAGAGACATGATAATGGAAGTCGCCATTCAAATGGATGCTTTCAAAGCAGCCATTCCTGGAACCTCAACAAGAATAAGCGGATATGTTCAGAGCCTTGCCATCGCACCATTTCACGTAATAATGTTCTTGAAGAAGCAAATATTGGCTTTCATTGCAGCGTCGCGTACAAAACCTGGGAGTGTTATGCACCTAGACAGCACCGGAACAGTCGTACGAAACATTCCCAACCAGAAACGGCCATTTTTATACAGCGTCATACTTGCGGAGTGCAACCTGCCGGTGTTGGAATTCATCACAACAGATCATAGATCCTTCTCAATTGCCGCGAAGTTGGAGTTGTTTCTGTCCGAAGCTCGAACTGCCAATGGCGGTTGTACCATTCAGCCGAAAGTAGTTGTTACAGACTTCTCATACGCGCTCATAAATGCGGTACTCTCCGCTTGCAACAAGATGACTCTGCTGGCGTACTTGAAAGCAACGTTCATAAAGTTAACGGACAAGTCGAGCACTTTCAAGTTGCTAACGATAATAGCGCTATGCAATGCACACATGATGAAAGCCGTCGCAAACAGGTAGATTTGTTTGGAAAAGGTTAACTTGTCTTGCCCTTGTCGTTTATATATTTCACATTTAAATTATTTCATTACTCCTGTACTAGGTGAGTCATAACAATTTAACACGTTTGTATTCATTAAATTTGTAAAAGAAATACATGATGTGTGTATTACATATGAAATTAATATTGTACACTGTTATTCACAAAAAAAGCAAGCAGTATAATAATAATTATCTCACAAAATTCTCAGTCTATTCCTATGAAAGTTTAATTGATGCCGTTGCTGTGCTTCATGTTGCTTTAATTGAAATTCGCTTTCAAGCATAAACATTCCTTCTTGCATCAAATCCCGTACCACAAGGTGCTTTGTGACCCCAAAGATGAAGACCAATACAAAGACTTTTCGACCTACAACAGGTCAAAGGTCTTAACCCCCCCCCCTCTCCCGATGGGAGTGATCCCCCTGCCACTATTGAAAAAAGTGAATCTAAAAATTGAAAATTGCTTACAGCTACTGAGCTACTATATTTAACAGAGAAATTACCTGACCCAGCGGGAAAGAGGACTACAATATTTAACAGAGAAGTTGCCTGCCCCACCGGGAGATGATCATTAGCCCGAAATTGCAAGAATATAAACATTTTATGATTGGTTAAAGGTGTATACATGTATATGTATTGTATGTTGCAATATGTAGGCTAAGTCTAGGAAATGTAATCCACTCAGTTATCAGGTCGCTGGCTTCCCTGCGCATATTTCTGTACTCTTTTCCGAATGATTCATCGTCCGTTTTCTTCCACTTCCGTTCCAGTCGACGTCTTCTTTTCTTTTCCACAACAGCCTCATCTGAGAGCCAGCGGCTATCTGGCTTCTGGCGTCTCTTTGTGCTGTGCACCACGGGATCAGCTCGTCGAGGATGGAGGTGACGCGCTCTTCGAGTTGAACGGCGAAGGCTTCGGCTGTTGTAGCAGGTTGCGTCAAGACGACGAAGGAACGGAGTTTTTCCTTGAACTTGTCCTTGTCCAGTTTCTTCCATTTTCGAAAGGTTGATCGTACGATCGGTGGCCGGTAGATGGATGCCCCGATCCGGCATGTGACGAGGAAATGATCCGAGATACCGACATCCGTGACGACAACGTCCGTGATCGTCACTCCATCTTCTGGTGTGAGGATGTGGTCGAGGATATTTTTTCCGCTTGGTGCGTCGGTTTGCGCACGTGCTGACTCAAGCCGTTTTCTTCAATGATCTCGGCCAGCTCGACCGCGACCAAACCTTTCGTCGCTGCTGGCCCAGGGCAGTTGAGATCGCCGCAGATGATATGGCGTGTTCTCAGCCGCCCGCTGTAGATCGTATCCGACAGCTCGGTTGCAAAATCTCCTACACTGGTAGCCGGCGCGCGGTAGACTATCGCGATGGTGAGCCCCAACGCACAGTTCACGACCTTCATGAGTAACAGTTCGCACGACGTCATTGCCTCTTCTAAAGCAGTTTTCATTTGGGAGTTCAAAACATTTTGTGAAAAAAAAATCCATCTAAATTCGTGTTGAATATTATATTCTTGACCCCATAACCGTTACTGCTTGAAATGCATAGGCTAGTGCGAGTGGAGGCGAAGAAGGAAAAGAGGAAAGTTTGTCTGGTGATCTTTGCAAGACTACAGCGATGTAGCAGCATGCTGGTTAGTAACAATAGTTAGTATATGCTACGTTGTAAGACCAGGAATCATAATTAATGGATCGATTATTTCATTGCTATATTGCGATGTATTGTGATTGTATTGCGTGTGTGTACTGCATGAGATATTTCTGTAATATAAGGTGATATAAGATGTAGAGTATTCGATGACGATTGAATAGCGCGCATGCTTAGGCGTACATGTACTGTAGTCCAGTGGCGTCGCGTGCGGGTGGGCCGGACGGGTACGGGCCTACCCGGGAAAAATGGCAGGGTGGGCAACTGCGGGCCAATATGATAGCATCAGAGGAAAATCGAAATGCTGTTTTCCAGTAATAGCCTATGTGACACGGTGTTGAAAGAAAACGTAGTGTGTTTTAACAGCACACATTAGTTTGGTATAGCCTGTTAAGCAGGCCCGTAGTCGGCTATGGATGGGATCAGAGTCTGAGCAGTTAATACTATTTCTTAAATTATCTTAGTACACCACTTTGTGTACCACTTTATGCATCTTTGTTAAAAATTTCATTATGCTGCATTTGAAGGCCTATTTTAAAACTCTGACATTTCATGACAGGTTCATGATTAGGTTTCGGTCTCGGTCTTCAAAGGTGTCGGGCCAAGACCTTTCAAAAAGACTCTAGACCAATTTGGAGACCTTAACCCACAGATCTTGAGTCAAGAACGACACCTTGAATCCAACGAACTCGAGTGCACTCGAGTTCCAAGCTTTGGTCTTGAGATAGAAAAATAGGAAGACCATGGACGAAGGATTCAGGGTAACGTAAACGGAAGGAACGGAGGTTATCTGGGGCTATCAAAGTTTCTTGTATTGCTGGAGACATGTTCACATTGCTTTAGCATTCGTTTTATGCAGGAGGCGAAGATGGTATACGTTCATGCCCACAAGCTACTGTGTTTGAAGAATGCCGGGCAAGGAACTGAGGATGCTGTGCAGTTGTTCCTTCAGCGTCCCAATTCCGAAAGTATGCTAAACGTGGAGAAAATGCTGGAGGAGGCGGACTGCACAAAGGACTGTACGAACATCGACAACACTGACCGCATGACAACAATTAAGAAACAATCGCCATACACTGCAGCTTTCCAGGCTGCAATTCGCATTTCTGATAGCAGCTCGGAAAGTGATGACTACGAAATGAACACTCACTACTCACCGGCAGGTTTCAATGTCATAGCGAGCGTCATACACCTCGCACCACTGTGGATGGCCATGATGACGAGTTCAAGTGAGCATGTTGTGACTCACAGCAATGCGCTTATAGAATCGCATTTCAGAAGCATAAAGCATGGCGTCCTGGGAGGGAGGAGATGGTTTCAACCTCGGGATTTTATTTTGAAGAACATGACGTATGTTCTTGGAAAAGTTAACGAATTGTCCTTGCCCAAAAATCCAAGAACTCGTAAGATGCAGCCCACTGAAAGTCAGGATGTGGAAGAGTCATGGAGGGCACGAAAGGGAAAGAAACACAAATATTCTGACGCTAAGGTCATTGAGAATCTGCTCGCACGTAACACTGTAAAGAGGACCAAAGCACAATTTGACCGGAGATGCATGAGCACACTGCAAGTAAGCAAAATTTGCCTTCTTTTCTTCATAACTGTAAGCGGAGTTTCTAGGCAGATGAAGTCGTACGAAAAGGACTATGTAAAATAAAGTATGTAAGTAATTTTTGGTCGACAATTACAAGAGTAATTTTCATTAATACTCATTGTTTGAACAGCGATTGCTGAGAGCCTAGGTATATTACATATACATACATATACAGAGTGCATCAAAAAGAAATAATCCCCTAGCGAAGTCTCAATAACTCAGCCGAAAATTAAATTTTTTGGCTCACATTTTAAGAGTCTGTAGAGGAGATACGTTGGCATAAGAACACAAAATTTCATGTGAAAATTAATTTGCATTCAAAAGTTACGAAGCTTATTATAAAAATTTCGAAAATTGCAAGTGAACAGCGCATGTTATATGTCAATGTCGCGCTGCGTGCCAGCACGTTAGTCGAGCCGTGATTCTCTTTGTATGATTTTGGTGGCCCTGAAAAGGGCCGTTTTTGGCTGCGAAGAGCAGTTACTGCAGTTGATGTTCAAAGTGGCCGCCGTCTGCATTGACACAAGCCCTGAGTCTCTTACTGAAAGCAAGGATGACTTTGTCGATTGGCTCCTGCGGCAGATCAGCCCAGATGACTTCCAGTACCGCCTTGAGTTCCATCTTGTTTCTGGGCTTGGGCTTGTGGATCCGGTACTTTTCCAGGATTGCCCCACAGACGAGATAGACAAGCGGGTTGAGATCGGGCGAGTGATATGCGTGAAAAAAACACTCTTTTGGCCTCTTTGGGGAGTTTGTACGCAGTTTCATGCATTTCTTTTGCTGTTTACTTTCATTTTTCAAACTTTTTATAAGAACCTTCCTAACTTTTGAACGCATAATTATTTGTGCATGAAACTTGGAGTTTTTGTGCCAAAATACCTCCTTTACAGGCCCTTAATATACGAAATGAAACTAAATTTTCTTGCAGAGTTATTGAGAATTCGCTAGGGGTATATTTTTCTTAATGCACTCTGTATATATATATAACTTCAGAGGTATATGATATCGTGCACATGTAGGTATGGATACATTCTTCTAAAGATATAGTATACATATGTTGAAATGTAGGTTTTGATAATTTACTATATATATTTCATTGCATAAGTATGTAGGATATTAAAATATAGAAATATTGAGACATCGGACACCTGGGGAATGTTCAGATGTGCATGTAACTATGATTTGCACATGAGATCATAACTTTCCCTCATGTGATTTTGTGTGGAGCTCCGAAATTCTTCATGCCTCCATATTAATGTTTCCTGCACAGCGGGCATATACCCAAGTCTTTTGATTTATTTAGCCCTTTATGGAACTGGAAATGTAAAGATTCCAATCGTTATGGTCCGTATTAAGAAAATGTTGTAGTTGAAGATATCGATAGAAGAACCCGTTCAATATGGAAAATGTCAAAAAGTAAAAAATTTATTCATTTCATACTGAGTCCTAACTGTCGCTGTGAATGCCTACTTTCAGGAGTATATTACTAAATAACCCATTACCAACCTTAAGCTGCAGATTGACAATGGGTTACATGCATGAAGACGACGTGCAATGTAGAAAGGAGAGAACCAAAAACCCTGCAAAGTTTAACAAATTCTAGATAGCGTTTATTGCTCAAAATTTTCACATATCTTTTCCAAAACCATTTCATCTTCCTTTGCCTTCGCCTCTGTACAATCTCTTGATATCCAAACTAAGACATCTTTGCTAACTTAACTCACTCGTGGTGTTCCAAATGTTAATCCTCCTCCACCTTCTGTTACGCCTCTGCTCTGTAGCTTTGCGTAAATGTTCGAGCTTGTGTATTGCAAGTCCATAATGTTAATTGCTATGACTGAAATGTAAATAGCGCTGTGCATCTTTATTGTCAATATTGTTTGCTGGGAACCCTTCCACCTATATTCCATAGCGTTATATCGCACATTCGTTACCTGCCCATTGAGTAATGCATAACATGTCATAGAGCTTATAATAATTTATCAATTCGTCCCCAATCAAATCCATCGAAATTAGATCAATTTGAACTCATAAGATATGCTAATGCATATTTCATGACCTTCTCAACCTTCGTGTGTCGTAAGTACATGTTCAGCAACGACCAGCGAAAACTATTAATATTCAATATTCCAATATTTCCTCAAGTCTTTCTGTAATTTCAGCATACAATTCAAGCTTGCTGCAGCAATTATGATGCGATGTTGAACTATGTAGGTGGAGAATGACCTGACCACCTCAGATAAATTACAGTCGGTGAAGAAGTTGTTGTCGAGAAGCAAGGCACGCCTCGGGAAGAAATCGTTGCAGCACGCCGTTAATAAGGTTCTTCACTTCTTGCCATTCACTTCAATACTGCAAGGTAATGTTTCAAAATGATATTTGACGTGTGTTAGCTAACTGCTTCAGTAAGTACATGACGAAGCCTGATTGTGACTAGTTTACGAGTAGTACTTATTAATAGTAACTACTTGCTTAAGTGAATAGCTCATGATTGCTGGAATGTAATGCATACATTTTAAAATGAGATTTGAAGTCGTCAATAACTTAAGGTATTCCGTTACAATCGAACTGTGATGGTAAGCTGAAACATTTCTGTACGTCCTCCCTGATACGTCCTTAAGGAACATCATAAGAATTTACAGGAGTTGTTCATGGAATTTCTTGTCTTTTTCTTAACTGCAGACGATCGATGTAAGAATGACAACGGAGACGGAATCAGCGTCGGAAGTGGAAGGTTTGCTGCCGAGATCAACAGTCTCGCCCGCAGCTGACAGTATGCGGAGCGTAGTCCAGGAGGTGAGACAAGATCTATTTTCGTGCTGTATAAGAATTTTACATCGAAATTTAAGTGGACAACTTCTTGAACGTTGTAGCATATCAGTTCTACATTGTAGTGTATGATTGTTAGGTCAACAAGAAGCAATGAAGGAAGTAAGTAGTTGTATGGCATATCGCGGAATGTAGCAAGAAGGCAAGAACACGTCACTAAGTATTAGCAATCACAAACCCTGGTTTTAATTCTGATTGGTGAAGCAAACCCTCCGCCATTGGCCCGACCAATTTCTTGCTGAAGATTTATGATCAATGGAAAATTGGATCCAAAGAATTAAATTTGCACATAGAAAATCACATTTTTTCACTTGCGCACAATTGCAGTCAATGAAAGATATTTTAGGAATGAAGTTGAGTGATGCCTTACACCCGATACCCCCAACCGAGCAATTTCAATGTCTAAAGATAATTAGATCGAAAGGATTAAATTTTCATGTATGGGAGGGAAATATACTGTGTACACATCTATGTACTAGCTACTTCTAAGAGCGACAGTGCACTTAAAGTCAAAATTCTTCATTACGTTGCAATACGAAACATAGCATGAGCTTAGTACTCGTAAGCATATCACCTGCTCTGTGACACATGGGAAATCGACGAATGTGGTGGATGTGTGAGATGGATATGATATAACGCGTAGCGCACATGATATTTATTATTTTCCATTACATGTACCGTAATTAGCTACTTAATCATTAAGAATTATGATTGAACATTGTCATCTCAATGACACAATAATTTGTGACAAAACATTTCAAATTGTTATTGCGACAATGGAATGTCATGCATGTAAGATTCGCAGAAGTTTCTTGACACCTTTAACTTAATTGAAAAATTTCACATGTTGATATAGGCCATATTATATCCATCATACACAGGATTAAAGCAGTACTGTATGTGAGCAGAGACAACAGTAAGTATCCTCTGCTAATTAATAGAGGATATGTATGAAAACAGCTGTGTTACGGAGCTGTTGTGCGAAACTGTTCAAGCGAAACTGTTATATTGGCTGGATGGGACCCTCACACACTCCCGCAGCATCGAAGGTCTATGCCAGAATTAGAATATAAAAAGCATTAGCCTAGCGTTGGAGTATGGTAAGCTTACTTAAACGTAGGTTATGCAACACCAGCAATGGAAATTACAAGTGACTGTTTTGCATGATGTAGGATCAAGCTAAATGGCGAACTGCATTTCCTGACGTGGCTCATGGTGTTGACTGGGTACTGGCCAACGAAAGCAGATTTGTTGGACAATATGAGCTGCCGCTGCTGGTTGAGCAAGAGGATTTCGTGGTTCAAGAACTGGCTACAAAGAGCCAAGTGGATGACCTGAACTCGACAGATGAGCATAAGGATGAAGTTAGGCAATATACGACGTTCCTATTCACGTCTGTGGAGGATATGCGTCTGATGATGAATGAGATGCGCGAAAGAATTTCGCTGAACGCGGCGATAAAGGTAGGCCTATATAAATTTAAATCTTGGTGTGTTGTTCTTGTCGTTTCGTGCATATCACCATGCATGTTGCGCGAAGAAATTGGTTGAGAATCAATAGTCAAGTTTTTAACTCAACATTTTGCAACGTGCGATTCTTGTTCTTGATGCGTGAAGTATTGTTTTGCTTACTTAAATGTATTCCATTACTTAGGGACTTAACTAGTATAGAGCAGTGTCTGACTTAATGCATCGCACGCATTGGCGTGTGTATTTGCAGCACGATAAGCATAAGAAGGGAATCGAAGAGGAAAGTGTTGACGGACCTTTGGACGACCCTACCAAGGACGCTGCAGTTGAAGAGGTAATACAGTGCTTCAACTTGACATGCTGCGATCATGTGTCATATCAGCTATATACATCTTGCAGTTTAAGCTTTCATTTGCACATGTATATGGATTATTTTGAACTGTGCAAATTGAGTAACGTAGAGTACATAGTAAAACTTGCCATATGCGGTCATGCATAAAAGACGTGATAAAGAAATTGCACGTTTTTACCCCCCCCCCACCTGTTCCACATTTGTCCTATTTTGTCTAACCCCCCCCCCCCCCCATTTGCAGACATCCGCAATTTTGCATGACACGGGTGGAAAAGTTTAAGTAAATAAATGCAATCCAGTCATTCACAATATCTGTGTTAATAAAGCTTCTGCTGCATAGCTTAAATTAAAACCAAATTTAATACTAATCATCATAAATACTTTGATTGCCTGGGCGTTTAAATTCCGGCCGAAGCTGAACTTCTTTTTCCCCAAGGAGAGGTCATATTTAAAGTATTAGCCTCAGGCGTCATACTAGGACTTAAACTATATTCAAAAGAAACGGGTTAATACAGAAGGCCTATTCAAAAGCCATGAAACCGGCAGAGAAAATAGTAAATGAGGCATAAATCAAAAACTTCACATTCAAAAGAACGTGTATGTTATTCCGCGGGTGAAATTTTTGAAGATCTTTTCAAATGGTGAGCACTTTTTCCATTTCATGCAGCATCAGGGCATAAATTAAGGGTTTAGTCCCACCAATTTCTGGAGACCACACCGCAAAACGTGAAGTCCATAATTTAAAACGTTCTTGCAATTTTGTGATTTTCATTTATGTAAAGGACAAATTTGTGGAGAGCATAACTTTGTAAAATTTGAACTTTCCGCGGAAATGCGGAGTCCATATTAAGAAAAGTTCTTGGAGTAACAAAGAACTGGAAAAAATGTGGAGACCGTAAAATTTCTAAATTTATGCGATGGATTTATGCGAAGCGTTAACCCAGACCTAGGGGGATATCAGAGAAGACCTGGATGGATTTATTGGAGAAAGACATGAAAGCCAGAGGATTGTCACGGGGATATGCCACTGACAGAGAGAGGTGGAGAATAGGTGTTTAAGGTTGCAAATGGCCTACCCCTGTGTAAGCGGGGAATGCGGCCATAAAACGCTTGTGTGTGTGTGTGTGCGTGCGTGCGTGCGTGCGTGTGTGTGTGTCCACGAACGAACCAAGTATAAACAGAATTATCGCAACAATCACGTTGCTCTGTCAAGTTCGTGCATAATACTAGCGCACTGTTTTAGGTGCTTTTGTTATCTCACCCTCAAAGAAAAGTATCGCATGGATCAGGATTGAGTGTATGCTTACATCTTGAGTTGGAGTTAGGATTATGGTTAGGGTAGAACATGTGTCTAATCCTAGCCCTAATCGTAATCATTAACCTAAAACCCTAACCCTTGATACTTTAGGGGAGTAAGATTACAAACAATAAGTAGGCTACTGTATAGGTTGGGCTTAGGATTATGATTTAGGATTATGGGTTAGAGTCTGCGAGTTTGCAAAATTAAAATTTCCGAGGTCTCAAATCAATATATAAACTTAGATTTCTCAGATTTAGAAAATCTAATATTTTTATATAAAAATGTTGAATTCACAAATTTTGCGAAAATTAAATGCATGCTTAAATCAATAATTTAAATAGCAAAAGTTCAGTTGTCAGATCACACGATCGTCCAACCGATTACCAGAAATTTCGTGATTTGCATATTCAGTATAAACTTTTAATAAAGTTTCAAAGTTTATGATGAATATGCAAGTCACGAAATGATCGAATTGAATATAACACAATTTTAAAAATAAATTATAAATATCTGCTAATTGCTGGTACTTCAGTAATCTTTATATTCGGGTCTTCTTTGCTGTGTTTTATTTAATATTGATGTATTATTAATGTATTATGTCACGTTATTGTAAGACATTTATAAATACTAGTGTAAGAGAGAGCTGAGATGTACGAGCTGAAATTTATTTTAACTACCGCTATTATTATTATTTCATTCTTTTCAGTGCTTCAGCGGACGTCGACTTTTGTCTCAACCCCTCCCCCCCTGTTCCACATTTGTCCGAGTTTGTCTGACCCCCTCCCCCCCCTCCGCGCGGACGTCTTCTATGCATGACCGCTATCTAAATGTAAATTCCTCATAAGCGTCAACTAATTGCATTTTGAAAGTTTTGCAGGAGGATGCAGTGAAAATTGATCATGAAATGGAGAAACTAGGAGAAGTTCAACCGCATATGGACAATTTGAAGCAAGCAGTTGATGAGAAGGTAAACCCATGCAGTTCGTATAATGTTGACAGTTTAAAGGTTATGATGCATTGCTTCAACAAAATGCAAGTTTGGAGATCAGTAAACATTGACATAAACGTTTGCAATGGAAATGTAACATGAAAATGTCAAAACTGAAGTTATGACAGATGGCGACAGCGACTAGGCTCATGCTAGAACTGTGTATATTGCAATATTCACTGTAAAATTGGTGTTGACATTAACGAACGTTTCGTTATGCTATTGATAACAAAGCGTTGCACAGATAATGTTATCTCTTCCCAACCGTCATGCTTGAAGACCTAGAATTGATAGAACTTGTGACGTCATGCGTACATGTAGAAATATTCAATAGGGTGTTGACGTAGTGGCATGTGTTTAACGTTTGAACGCATTGTGTGGTGCTCTTTATGCTATACTCAGCGGTGTGGTAGTAATGTGCTGCCTATATTGCAACCTACTTGTAGGCTATTGCATCTTACTTAGCATTACGTATAGAATTGATGGACATTGCAGGCATTGTTATGACATATGTGACATTGTGATACATATGTCATATTGCGATGCATGTACGTTGATGTACAGAATGCAGACCATGTCGCATCAAGATCCATGGAAGCTAACGCAGGCGTACATCATCGTGCGCTAGAGACCGACAAGGTACACAAGTCTAATACAATGCAGATTTTTAGAAAATCAAATTCATTGCTCGTGAAATATTGAAACTCATTGTGAATGAACTACTATGGTGAGAACTTTGTGCTTTTTTTCCACTTCACTTCAGTTGTCTTCTTCTGCTTCATTTGTTTTTGTGAACTTATAATTACTTATCATTACTTTACTTTGTGGTGAAATCTTATACTAAGTGTATGCCTCAGCTAAGGTGCAATGCTTATTTTCTTGGTAATGTGGTAATTTAAATTGTGCACTGTTGTCTTCCATTGCACTTGTACGTTGTTGCACAATGCAAGGAACGTGTAGAAAGAAGTGAACTGCGCAAAGCGTATAACAACGGTAAAATTAAAAGTAATAACATACCTGAATCATTTTAGTAACAAATTCTCTGCTGCCATGGTTTTTGTAATTCAATTAGTGTGGTTAATTATTTGAGCATTAATTGGTTGATAATTACTAGCATTGCAGGTGTTTGCAGTATTAACTATTGCTTTAATTTAATGAATAATAATGTAACATTTGGTGTTAAATGCTAAATTTTAAATTTATTAAAATTTCGGTATGAACATGTTAGCAATTCCGCAGCCTGTGTGTACCGACTTAACTGGATGTGAGTGCAAACTTCTGAAGGTAAAGAATAATTAATTATTAAGAAATTAAGAAATTTGTAGGAAGAATGTAACTCATAAATGCTGGACACCGTGGTTCAGAAAGAAAATGCTGCTACAATTTTGACGATAACTTGAACACAAATTGTCAGATAATGATAATGGTTAGTTGGCGACCATGGTTGATTTAGTTGAGTTGAGTTGCTGTGAATGATGAGGACATGAAAATCGGCCATTTTATACTGAAATTTTGAGGGTTGCACAGTTTTTCAGGGTGCTACAGTTGTACTAAGTAGGTGAGGTGGGAAATGAAACTGCCTTTGTATGACGTACAGTGTCAGTAATAAGTGTACAAAGTATTATGGCAATGGAAAAGATCCTGTTAAAGTTATTATTGAAATTGTAGTGGCATGTTTTTCTTAGAGACACAGTATATAGTAGAAAGCGGGTACGTACCTAGGTAGGCAGGCGATGTTGCATCAAGATCCATTGAAGATGAAACACGCCTGTATCATCGTGTGCTGGAGACGGACAAGGTACAGTAGCAGGTGTAGAAGGCTGCTGGATACATTGAATCGATTAATTGGTCGGCCAAGCGTGACAAAGCATGGCAAGAGGGAGGAGGG
>JAQIWG010006876.1:0-12869 GCA_034695025.1 Chamaedrilus cognettii
CCCCTGCGCTCCATGAATATTCTTTGCTTGTCCATGAAGTTTTTTGTTGTGTTATTGTGTCGACACAATATTATTCAAAGTTCTAGGGCAGCATCATCAATAGCATCGTTGGTTCAGTAGTACTAGCTCTGTCAATTTTTACACACAGTATTAAATAAGCTAAGATTATAGGGCCTAACCATTTTCAGGGTTCGGCCAGTTGTCTTTTGAAGATCCTCTCATTAATGATTGCGGAACGGAAACGGCCTTCAACAACACATCAGCAATGCGCATTCTATTGACCAAATAAGTTAAACATTGGTATGCAGGCTCGGGTATACAACGCGTATAAAGCAACAGACACACGTCATGCAAATTGGAAAAGGAAAACATTGTTTGCCTGAACAGTTGGCGAACGTTTTCGTACGTGTAAATAACACGGCAGCCCCGTGTACATGTACTTTGTACCAAATGGACAGTTACGATTAATATTTGCAGCGAAAATGCAAAAATAATAGTGAAGAACAACAATATATCTGGAGAAAACAGCGAGAAAGACCTACATGAAAAACATGATTTAATTTTGTGTTAACCAAGAAATATATGGGTAAAAGGACTGGCACTTTGATTCGACAAGAAATGATTTTATGCTCAATTCTAACAAGTCAACATAATTTGCAAAATTAATGAAGTAGAATAAGTTGCAGTAAAATGAAGCTAAGGCTCCTCGGGCGAGTCGTAAAAGACGACTAAAGAGGCGGTAACGATCTGTGCACGGCTCTCCGCATAGAACCGGCCTGTAATGGTGCTTTCACATTGGCGTCATCAGGCCATCTTCAGGAAGAATTCTTCCCACAAGACACCCGGAATCCGGTCGCAAGACCGCAATGTGAACAAAGTCGTCTTCAGCGACGACGCGTTATCTCGCAAGACGCATCTTCGCCCAGGCGATGGTTATATGCCAAATACACGGTGGTGATTGGGAAGACGACGGGAAGATGCATCGTCCAGGAAGACCTGTCTTCCCGCAAGACGTGTCATCAGGGCCGTCATCCAGTGAAGCCCGTTCTTCCCAGAAGACGGCCGGAAGAACAGCCTGATGACGCCAATGTGAAAGCACCATTATTGTCTTCGTTACTGCACACGGTCACTACACTCTCAAAGCACTAACACGTTAGCTTACGGTTAGGCAGGGTACATCCTCTTGAATTCCATCAGGTAGACTCTCATACAGATCTTCAGCTTCCTGCTCAAGGCTCTCCATGTCCTCCTCCTCCTCATGCGCCCGCGCTCCAGGGGGGTTGGGTACAGCCCTCGCAAACGGGGAACCCACCCCGCCGCGGAGGGGGGAGGGCCCGACGGCGCGTGGGGGGTGAGTTTCCGGGGCACGAGGGGGCAGCGCCAGGGGGACCCGTGATTGCACTCGGGGGGCCGTCTGAAGCGCTTTCTGAAAACAAATATTATTAGCTAGAAATAGATTGAGAAACGAAAAACTTGCTGCCTTTTTTCGTCTAACGATCTAATCTGTCCATGTTTTTATATGAGACAGGAACAAAACAAGTGAATTATTATCAATGGTAAAGAAGAAATTGTTTGACAATGTGGCACAATAGAATGGTGGACAATAGGGATGAGCCTGAAAAGTTGACTCATTAAGTTAATAAGAATGTATGATCCTACTGAAAGCGTATAGGAATAATTTGAGTAGCACAATTCTTGTGACCATTCACTTAAAGATAGACTGAAGATGTCATATCATAGAAAAGATCGTCATTAACAGAATTAACTTGATTCATTATGAGCACAAAGGCAAGTTCTTACATTTAAATTAATGCATTGAAGAATATGATGGGTGCCGTCTCAAGGGCAAAGAAATTCAACGTTACAACATTAGTTCAACTTATAATTGCAGAACGACAATGAGGAAGCTGTTACCAAAAGCCATGCGCAGCTTCTAAATTCAACCCATACTTTTAACAACACAACTTTTAAACTACTGTAATTACGGAAAGCATAAGTAAAGGCAACAATAAAAATTTCAAAGGATGTAATATAAGTTATATAATAATCTTATAATAACGTCATAATGTATTAAGAGTTAAATAAGTTAATGTTTGGGTTTGGTTGTAAGCGCGAAAATGTTGAAGCACAAATTTAAAAACACTTCAGATTCAGCCGCATAATAGAGAAAGATGAGCACCAAAAAAAAAAAATGAAAAGAAGAAAGAAAAACAAGAAAGAGAAAACTAACCAGGAGCTGGTGCTTATCATGTTACCATCACAACGGGTCATTTTAAGTCCACGGTGTTAGGATTGAGTTTGAGTTGAGTTAACGACCGACAAGTCAGATTCACATAATCACATTCATATTCACATTCGGAATGGCATTATAACGTGATAGCAATCGGTCAGTCTAGCCAATGTTGTAGACTTACAAATCACATTCACATTCGGAATAGCATTCGATTCCGTCAGTCCGGCATACCAAACGTGAATGTCAAAACGGACACACAACAGCAAAAATGTGATTATGAATGTGAATCTGACTTGTCGGTCGTTAACTCAACTCCAACTCAATCGTAGCACCGTGCACTTGAAATGAGCCAGTGTCATAATACTATTGAAAAAATCGATTAAAGTCTAAAAACTGAGTAAGATGATATCCTTGAATCGCATGCTTTAATTCACCGATAGGCCGGCAGGTCAAATTTCATCAACGGACTATTTTTGCTAAATAAATTACAATGTAGATACTAGTAAAAAATATAAATAATGTGAGTGAAGGCTCACCGACTCACGGGCTAAAGCGTTTATGTTTCGTCATAGAAAGAAATCTTGAGGATAGAATTATTTAAAATCAATCTCATTATCCAGTGACTTTCCCAATTGCATTTAAAAACTATTTTAAAGCAAGCTCCTTGATTCCTTAAATATCCATTTCAAGCCATATGAATCTCCGCTCCTGAATAATACATTTTTAAAACTAATTTAGTAAGGAAGAAAGTCTTCTACATTATATGCCTACTAAAGCAATTATAGTATCCTAACCAAGGCTGCTCATTCGCTTCATAATTAAATGGTTGAATACGAAAAGAATCCCAATATTCCATGGAGTGGCTAGCAAATTTAGTAAATAGAGTAAACTCTTCAAAATAAATTAAAGTAGTAATTTACGTCATAAACTAACGAAGCACCCTGATATAAAACATTACTTAACTAGTCATGAGAAACTCTGCAAAAAGTTACGTGTTTCGATCAAATGCTCAAGGCATAGGCCTACATGTGTAACTAGCGAATTTATTTCGATTTCTTTCATTCAAGGAGAAAAATATAATCGCACAGGCTGTTACTGCAACCATCAACCATCTCGCACGCCCATAGGCGTGCGAGAGCTCATCCCCTTCGCAGCGTTTTGAGCAGAAAAATAGCTGGGCATCATCCACTGTGCACGAGACAGAGCCTACTGCCTCGATACACTTTGCCAATCTTCCCCAGACGCGAGCCCTGGTACTTATTTAAGCTTGAGTCGAGCGAGACACTAAATTAAATTAAGCCATATAACTCTACTGAAATACTACAGAATCGCTGAAACTGCGGATGGCATATTGCTGTGAATCAGAAGAGATCGCTTGCTTCACTTTCTTCAGGCTCATTCAAAGAGTTCGTAACAAGAACTGAATCTCACATTAATCAGAGATAAATGACCCCACCGATCCGCCATCTTGCCACTCAGTTATTACAGATTTCAAGTGCAGGCCTACACAGGCATGCCTCAGCGGACTGCAGGCTATTATTTACATAAAACCGAGTGGTAAGATGGCGGCTTTAAGCAATCATTTCTGCCGAAGCCGCAGAAAAACAACGCGAAGTCCAGTTGTTGTTTTCTTTGTCTTGTACTTTACCCTACCTGACGCGAATCGAAATGATCAGTAGATAGCTTCCCCGGGGGCATGTGTGGAAGGGAGGGGCGCCTGACGGGGATAACGGTGGGCGTCTGTATTGAAGGCTGGAGGTAAATGTCCTGAAATATTTCCATCCATTACAAAATGTACCCATAGCCACTCATAACCACTTTCAAAGTACAAAGTCACTGATTCATAAACGTCTAAAACGTTTGCCATTTCATGTAAATCTAAATCTAGTGTAACATAACTAAATAAACCGATTAGTACGTTGAAAGTTTTGAGGTTAAGCGTGTTGCGGAAGAATGCGTTAGATGAAAATATCCCCTGACCCACCCGCACGATGTCATACACTTGTTAACAACCAACCAACTATGCGACCAAATCACTACTAAAATCACTACTTTAAAATAAACAAATATTCAGAAAAAGCCACTAGCAGCATCGCAAATAAAAATATCTTTCTATAAATGTTTTTCTCCGAAAATCAAGCAATATAATGTCAAACAATTACGCGTTATACAAATACAGTAGAGCTCATAAAACATTGAAATTCAAGATCAATTGCGTCCTTGTTTTAAAGTAGAACCAATCAATACCATAAGTTACAGAATAGCATCAGTTCTTACACATACAATCTAGAGGAGTATCAGAATCTATTAGCGCGGGGAAATATGGCCACACGCACGCTTGACAAAAAAGGTTTTGAGATGCAAAAACTTATTTCAAAGCAACGATGAAAAAGCTCATTAAAAAGACGCAACGGGGGTTTTAAAACATAAAAAAGAATACAAAAGAATAATAGTAGGAAAACACTTATGCGAAAAATAATGGGGAAAAGTTTAAAGAAAAACGCAATATACGACGATCTGTCTTTATTTCATTCAAGTTGGCATTGGAGGCCGTTTAAATCAACGAGTTCGTCTTTAAAATTTAACTTTTTTAACAATAAACTGTATTAAAATCACTTTATTATCACTAAAGTTTCAAATTCGTTAACAAAGTTTAGCAATCTGATATATGTCGTCGTTGAATAGTAGACGTCTAATCAAAGTTAGCACAAAAACTATGTTAATTTAATGACAATAACTTTTTGACTATTTCAAAGCTATCGTGAAACGATCAAAATACTTTTGTTCTTCATTGACTATCTGTTTTTCATAAATCTCTACTTTAAATTCAAAGAACATTACAATAACTATATTTATATTTATACTCGTTAGGGCTGAGAATAAATACTATGTGACAAGGATACGCTAAATAGATCACACAGTAGATCACGAAAGGTCGCAAGATCGATCAACGTAGAAAACGGTAAAAAAAATTTAACGCACGTAATAGTGTAAACTGGAAGAAATTCTTAAGGGTCTGTAAAAGGAATAATGATGGGCACTAACCTCAGTAACTGGTGGAGGGTCCACTGGACTGGGCCCTCTCACGGCAGCCTTCCTCTGTAGCACGCCAAGTGCGAAGGACGGGGGAGCCGAAGGTCGACGAAACTTTACTGAAACCTGTAAAATCACTGCGGTTAATTTCATCGGTTCGGTTCGGTTAATTTGAGACGGCGTTTGTGTGCAGAATATGTCTGTTAGGTCAAGTGACCCAGATGGGAGCCAAGGAAGTGAAAGTATAGGAGCACACATTTGAAAGAGTAGAAATTTTTTTTAATCTTGGGGGTATGATTATTGCAGACGAAGGTGTAGAACCTGCCAGTGATGAGGACGAGGTGCGCGTGGGGAAAGTTGAGAGAGCTCTCATCAGTTTTATCCGGAAATTTATTATCTGGATTTTATATCTCACGTGCAGCTGACCTGACGAGGAGTATCGGGAGCTGAGCAAACGTATCAAATCATCAGCTTTTTCACCTGGCCTAAGGCCTGCCCTTCCACAATTTGAAATATTCACCACCCTCTCATTAATCGACACAGGTTTGCACTAGTTAGAATGTACTATCACTGAACTCGTGTCAGTTTGAGACGTTCGATTTTGAGCCACAGGTTGATGATTGCAATTACCGGTGTGATGGCTGAAGGATTCTCATAGGCATCTTCACGTGTTTTGTCTGGTGTAGGGGGAACAGGACGAGACTGCAGAACACAAATATATTTGAAATTTATTAACGTTTTTAAACAAAATGGACTAAAAAATCGGCGTCCTAAATTAGGATACCGAGTTACTCAAAGTACTCGGAGTCCTAATACTTGGCATAGTAGTTTAACATAAGCTAAAAAGGGGGGAGGGCCTCCACCACCTCACGGCCCAGGGGCACCCACCAAGGCAAAATTCGGCCCTGCTCCAGAACACAAACATAGGCCTTATTTGAAATTTATTAACGGTTTATAAAAACCAAAATAGGCTCATTTCATCGGTGTCATATTTCTTGATAGGTAAATTGAGTCCAATATTTGAACTTTTTAAAGGCTTTACCAAAGCCAGTGGGTGCGAGCCAGTATAGTTATGGGGTGCAGGTATGAAACCGTATGAATGTCGGAAATTCCTCCACGTCGGAAATTCCTCCGTCGGACATTCCTTCACGTCGGAAATTCCTCCACGTCGGAAATTCCTCCACATCGGAAATTCAGACATTATGTTGTACTTCAAACCACATCACAGAATTGAGTCAACTATTTTAGAAAAATTAAATGTTAAATTTCAGACTTATTACCTTCCTAGTTGGAGTGTTTGACAAAAGTCCTGCATTATGATCGGGCTCTTCATAAATCTCCTCGTCTGTAGCATCAGAGATGGGGACTGCATGCATGGTCCCAGGGATAGGGACTGCATGCATGGCCCAAGGGATAGGGACCGGAAACTTGGCCTGGAAAATAACAAATTGAAACCACACAATAATAAGTTTATGATAATTTAAAACTTTCTTATTGTGTGTCAGCACAGATGGTGTAAAAAGTGTACACAATGAAATACATGTTAAGTTGTTAAGCGCATTCGACTAAAATTTTTTTCTTTTGTTTTTGGTAAGAAATTACATTTGAAAAATGAAGTCCTTTATGTAGTTATTCAGCTAACGGGCCCATTGAACGAAGTAACTCTCTCGCCTGGGATGTGATCATTACGAATAGCGTGATCGATTTAAATCATTTAAACTTTCATTCTTGATCAATCGACATTATAATATATTAATACACATCTAGGCCTTTATAATTAAATCCGCCGCGCAACTGAGAAATGAGTCTTGCCGAAAAATAAAATAGGGATTATCTAATGTTTTAAATTTTTTTATAAAATAACAAATAAA
Source organism: Chamaedrilus cognettii (assembly GCA_034695025.1). NCBI lineage: Eukaryota > Metazoa > Annelida > Clitellata > Enchytraeida > Enchytraeidae > Chamaedrilus > Chamaedrilus cognettii. Next base: position 7,138 of record JAQIWG010006876.1, read on the forward strand.
ATGAGCTAACAGCACGTCATGCAGTGCGTGGGAAAGTTTTGTACGGGTAATAAGAATCAAATCATTTCTATTTCCTTTTCGTAGCAATTGATCTAAAGTCACAGCAGGATTTAGACCTACTCAATGCTTTAAGTCCCTGAAGGCCGGGGAAGATAAAATTGGCTTGCAGCCCAGAGATACCCGAGCGAGTTGCAAATGGCGACTAAAGAAGGGGGAGCGGTTCAGTGCCGGCTCTCTTGCACAGAACTTGACTGTATTAGGCTTATAGTATTTGTGCTACACATACACATTCAATAAACTGCACACATAGTCAAATTTCTAAACTACAAAAAACAAAAAACAAGAAACAAAAATGCTTTACAACTGCTCAATTAATCTTTATTTGATTGCGTAAAGAGAAAAAAATACTGTCCAACCTGCTGAACATTTAAGCTTCAAGCCTCAATTGTAGGCCTACTTTCAAAAATAGACCAACATTGAAAATTTAACAGACTCCATATAGAGATATTACCGTATAGAGATATTACCGTTTAGAGATATTACCGGGGTGCGAGGAGGACCGGTTGGAGCTTCATAATTTTCATCGGAGTTATTTGCTGAAGTTTCCTTGCGAGGGGGAACTACCCTTGACGGGAATAACGTCGGTGGTCGACTTGTAGCGTTCTGCAATTTGTCCAATAGCAAGTCTAAATCAAGCTTAAAATTTTAGTTAAATTTAATGAAACACATTGAATTTTAAAGAACATATGGAATTGAATATGGAAAGCACATTACGACACTTCTGTGCGATTGAAGAAATATCGAACATTATTCATATTTGCAACAGCTATAATTCGCAGCCTGCCAAACTTCTGCATTCATCGCTTGGTTACTTTGCTGAAATGTCCGGTGTCCGTGGACATTCGCAAGTCCGGTCGGTCCGCACTCCGCACTCGCCACAACAGTCAACTTCGATTGTATAATATTCAATGTAGGCGGAGCTTTCTGGAACTACAATTACGTTCAAAAGCCAACATGGCGGAACTTAATCAGCGCCAGGGGGCGTTAGTTAGACCACTGATGCTCAGCTTAAAAAATTTAACTTCCAAAAGACTTCTACTCCATGGTGCGATAATATTTTACAAATTATATCATTTTCCTGCGCGTAATTATTTGTAGTGCGAGTATTATTACAGCACCATTGTCTTAGTGCATACAGTCTAGCCTGTACGAAATACAGCTTAGTAACGTGCTCAATTTCTTAATCCACTGCAAACCGGAACAAAACGAAAATTAGTTTGCAGCTTAGAAATCACCTCGCGTGTCGGTAGGTAGGGGTTGAATTTTAAGGACCGTGTGTAGTAACGAAGACTATTACGGTCCGGTTCTGTGTAAGAGGGCCACCACAGAACCGCTCCCCCTTTTTTAGTCGCCTTTTACGACTCGCCCGGGGAGCTCTGGGCTGCAAGTCTATTCTTTGTTCCCCGACTTGCTGGGATCCGCGCGTGTCGTTAGAGAGGACCAAAGAAGGGGGAGCCGTTCCCCTTGCTTGACACCCGAAGTATTAAACCGGTTTGTAATAGCAGCATAAAATTGAAAGTATAATATAACTAACTTACAGCCGATGGTGGGTGGAGGCTCATTGATGGAGGCACTGAAAAGCAACCCATATTATCTAAACAGTGAACAGTTCGAGAGTCTATTTCAAACAGAGAAGCGAAGAAATAAATTACTAACACGTGTGGCCATAAACGTGAAGCATACCGTAAAGCGTGACAATTTTGCTGCATGTTATTTCTGCGACTTCGCCTCTCATAAATTTTGCTACACACAATTTTTGTGTTTTTGAGGCCAGCACATTACAGACAGTAATCAAAATGAAAATGATAACACTTTAAACTTGTCACAACTCGATCAAAGTTTTCAGCTTAGTGCGGCTTTATTTTCATGCCTGCAATTTTAGCGAGTTTTGCCAATTCTCTAAATGAGTTCAATTACACGCGTGCAAAAATTTCACGAACGCGATAATACATCTGGCTCAAACAAACATAGCCGCTAAGTCTGATTGATGTCTGGAACTAACTGGATAACTATAACGTCAACACAAAATACAGACAAACCACACGTTCTCAGCATTACTAACATTTACTAACATTAAACCAACGGAATAAAAGCAACATTTTGTAGCATCTAGTACTTGCTTGCAATTAGCGGAAGGCTTGCAAAAACCAAGCTTGCCATCTGTTAAATTACATCCTTGTGAAGTATCTAGACTTTCACAAGTTAGAAAAAAATTAAAATAAAGGCAGATATATTTTGCAAATTTTTGAATAAATACTATTCTAGTAATTTTCACGAAAATATTATGTTATTTTTTTCTTTATTTGTATCACTTCAATGTAACAGCAGAACAAGCCCAACGGCAAAGAAACAAATTCTGAAATGACACCAGAACGCCAAAGAAGGGACTAAGCGTCCCTGTAAGAGTAAACTCCATGACATACCAGTAGTACAATATTTCTTAGGTCATGAGAAAATAAAAAAATAAAAAATAACGGGCGTGTACTGCTGGGCTAAGTTGCCACGATTGTTATAACGTAACATCTGAAATAATTTACTTCTGAAGTTAGTTAATTTTTTATCGTATCGCAAATTTACAATTCTGTAATAATATGTTGATGGGTTCAGTTAACAAAAATGTTATAGAGGTCATTATTTACTTGGTGGAGGACGCGATGGGGGTTCTTCAGAAATCTCCTGTGTTTGTTGTAAGCTTTCCACTTCTACAACACAGCGTTCAGGTCAACTCTCAGTATCAGGGAAAAATTTAATAATCAAAGTATGTATGTATGTATATTGCATTTGAAACGCACCATTGATTGAACTTGCACTCTAAGCTTTGAATTTACACATGGAAAACTGTGGCAAATAAAGCAAACTATAAAGTAAATATTGGAACCATTATGAAATTTAATTGCTTTCCATCCCATTTTGGATTGTCATCAAAATTTATCTTATTTCCTATTCAAAATTAAGTTCTTTATGTTAAATTTGAAGCAATGATAGTAAATTTTTTTGGACGACTTATAGGCTTACGCATACAGGAGCGGCGCCACCATACAACGTAGTGGGGATATATCGCCAGCACTTTTTAAAAGTGATTGATACATATGTAGTAATAAGAGTTTTGGTGGCATTTTAGAGTTCTTTACTTTTCGAGCTATTTCTTCATTACTACTTTCTGTCTGTGGGGAATCTAGTCTAGAGCCTACTGCGCTTGCAGCCTAATCGGTACCATGAATGAACTTGGCCAGCTATTTACTAGAAATCAGTTTGTAGCCTATTAGAAAGTTATTTGTTCTACCTATAGTCTATTAAGGTACTATCGTAGAGGTAGATTTCAACTGAGAGTCAACATTTGCTACAATCAATATTAATTCTGAGAACCTTCAAACAATCATGCTAAAATTCAACACGCGCTGTCAAAACATTCTAAGTGCTCTAATTCAGACTTCGACGACCAACTAAAAACATTGTCGGTTGAACAGCAGCTTAGAACCGGTCGTCCAGCCCGCAAGGACTGGACGACCGACGACGGCCCAATTAGCGAAGTTCTGTTGTTTCAGCCGATTCTCGAGATGCTAAGGAACGATGAGAGATGTGTGTTTTTGGGTGCAGGCTAGCTTTCTTTATATGGGCCCCCAAGTTGACGACCGTGACCAGGGGTGACGGGCAAGTCAGGGCCTGTGGGTGCCTTAGCTACAATTGCAATGTATAGGGAAGGGTAGAAATTTCTAGAAGAAGTCAGCATTGGCCACAGCGTCGAGCGAGCTTCCCTTCCCCTTGACAGGCCTAGTCTTGTCAGCAAGCTATGGTCGCTATACAATGGCCTGCTCGACACCATTTAGCCACTGACTATTGTAGTTGAAATTAAAAGTTGAGAGGGCACAGGCGAGGGTATTAATTGTATGTATGTATGTATGTATGTATATTGCACTTTTAACGCACCAAAAATATGTCATGCAAACGGGGATGGAAAAGCATCATTTGCTTGAATCGTAGGTGCGGGAGAAGTGCAGCAGACTACATGCAGAAAACGGATTTGAAAAAATGAGTTTTAAGCCTGGATTTAAAGGAGAAGAGGGACTGAGAGTTTGAACTGCATGCCATCGCGGCTGATTGATTGTTATGCAGGGGCGGTATAGCTGATAAATATAAATTGTGGAGTGTAAAAGTCAAACTTTATAAAAACAGTTTCCAAATTTATAACATTAGAAAAACCCTAAAGTATCAGTTCATCACATCTACACCAACATGGAAATTTGTAGAGAAATGAGAGTAATTTTGACAAAATTGTGGCTGTTTTAAAATAAGTACCGAAAAAAAGTTTCCATATTAGTTGCTTTTTATTCTGCCCTACAGTCGAGTGGCGGCCAAGCAGACCATAAATTCAGTCACAACTGATGTTCAAAGTGTCCTCCTTGTTTGCATCCACATTACAGAAGACGTGGTTATGTCCGCTAGACCCTCAGATATGGAGTGTAGTGACAGTCTATACCTCTGGACGAGCGCGTTTATCGCACTGGTATTCGTGACGTTAATCATCACTTCAACTCCAATGCTTGAAAAGTGGCTGTTGTTTGATCTCCAAATCATGGATCAAGCTATCAAACAGTGGCGTCTCCGTCTTCTGTTCTGCGTACGCGAACAAGGACATGATACACTATTAACATCAGTTGTGACTCAATTTCTGAACTGCTTGTTTGTAACTTGACATTAGGCACACAATACTCAGCAACTAATGTTTGAACCTTTTTTCCGTTTTTAAAACAGCCATAATTTTACAGTCAAAATTACTCGCATTTCTCTACTAATTTCCATGCTGGTGTATACATAGCCACAGTTGTTGTGTGTAATATTTCAGACCAATCTGGTACCTTTTGGCCGAGTTATGACAAGTTTAACGTGTTGTCAGTTTCATCTGGATTAGCCTATTTTATAAATAATGAAATTTAGTATTATTATAAATTATATTCCTTGTTCAATTGCTGTCAATTTTTGGTCCCGCAGTAATGTTGCTTGAAGGGCGCGTTATACTAACGATTTTGTTAAGGATTTTGGACTCCAGAATTTTGGACCATATTATTTTCTTTTAACTTGAATAATTTGATGGAAAAAATGAGCGATAATATACCTAACAAAGTTCTATATAATAAAATTGGTCCAAGTCTATTAAGTTTATCACTACATTTCTTATTGCACTTTCCCGCTTCAGGTGTTCGAAGCAAGACTACAAGCGTTTCAAACTGGAACTCTTCAAGTTGTACAAAAACGTCAGCACTGTCAAGCGCTCAGAAACTTGAGTGACCTAGCTGGACAATGATCCTTGAAATGAAACCAAAATATTGTCCTGTATTGTGTTAAATCGCCGATGTGGCGTGTATTGTTTAGCAGGCATAGTATACGCGTAAAATGATGGTTAGACGCTAATAATTGTACGCTTAATTTGAAGCGGGCAGGAGTAGCATTTTGCGTGAAGATCGACTACTGTGGCGCAGGCGGTCTGAAGCGGTTATCGGTGGTTTTTAAAAGCTGAGCAGTAACTGTTGCTCTACGACTGTTTGAGAAGAAACAAATTAGGCGCAATGCTGCGTGCCTTGTAACGTGGCTAAACTTAACTCTAATTATCAGAAGAAGCTTAAGGAGCCTACGCTACAACAACTCTAATTATCAGAAGAAGCTTAAGGAGCCTA
>JAQIWG010006877.1:0-12867 GCA_034695025.1 Chamaedrilus cognettii
AGACTTCTTACAAAAAGGGTCAAAGCATAAGTTTTTGCTTGAGTATTAGTACTTTAGGCTTAGGTGTCATTTCTGCTTATAGTGAAGGTTGTTTCCCCGCGGGGAAGCAACCTTGACCCTTGAGCACCACCATAGGTGCTGTATTTTTCAGCCCGTAGTGACGGGGCTTGGTATAGACTGCCTACTTTCGATTACTTAGACTACATTACTTAGACTACATTACTTAGACTACATTACTTAGACTACATTACTTAGACTACACTTAGGCTGCCATACATAGGTGAATGTCATATCCAGGACAAGATAGAATGATGGTATGTATGGATGATGAAGTGGACGAGATAGGACGTAACGTGAGACAAAAAATGATGTGAAAAACTTGACAGAGAGGAATAATGAAGCAATGGTAGAGAACTAGATAATGTGGAGGGTGAGTATCAATCGCTGCAAATGGCCTACCCCTGAACGCAAAAAAACATGTTTGCGTATATTTACAAATTAATTGATGTATTCAATTAATAATATAATATTGACAACTTTTGTAGATTATATTTATTTTATTTCTTTGCAGATTTTGTGGAAGTGTGCATTTTGTAGCTTGTGTGCATGAATTAATTGTTATCTCGATGCTCCTTTTCAGCACCTTGTTCATCGTCAAACACCGTAAGAAATGCTTTCAGGATTCTAGACACACTGGAGCACTCTAACAGGCGTTCGGTGCGGATATACTGGAAGGTCTGTGACACTCTGACATTCTCATGTGTTGCTCATTTTTTCTAAGCATAGCCTAATATCATTCGCATTTCACATGACATTGCACAATTGCTTGTTTGGAAAAAATTTATGGTATTCACTACACAAATGAACTGGTATAAAATAGTATAAACAGTTTATATCTGATTATTTTGTACAGCCTTTGGAGAAAATCGATTTTTGTGGACCTGGATTTGGATATCAAATAAAGTATTGCAAGAAATTGATTTTTGGAAGCAACATGGCAGAGGTAGAAAACGAGCTCGATGCTGAATGCTATGAGGCATTTGCCGAAACTTTTTCTTTTACCTTGAACATAGACAGCAGCGCTTATACAATTCATATCTTTTCGGTAAATGACGAAGGAATAAACAACACTGCTACGGAAAACAGTACCATTAAAATACCCTCAGCTAATTCAGGTATGTTGTCTACATTGTACATTGTATATAGTTGAGAAAAAAGCTTGAACTATAATGGGAGTGGTTTTGACAATGATAAATGATGCTTATTATAATAGAGCCTGATATAATGCTGAATGATATTATATCGTTCTATAGCCAAATAAATTCATTGACCTTGCGTTATAACTTTTAGTTATTAGTAGTAAAAATATCCCGCGCTATAAAAATATAATTATTGACCTTCTGTGACATTATTATTATTAGACAGAAATGACTTCTCTTTGCTCCGACAGAGCCTCTGGCATCCCTTTGCAGAATCGCGGGGTTCCATGGAACCCTGTTTGATAGACCAGCCTTTCACAGAGACTAAAATTAGGTAAACTATGTCAAATTTTCTACATTTTGCATATAAATGAGTTTCTTACCACTTTGCTTCATTTTTACTACTTCAGGCATTGCTGTACACTCACTGCCAGAAATAATAGTTGAAGGCTATCAAGCTATGGCGAATGTGTCCTGGAAAATAAACGTTAACGGCAGTGACTCAGCCAATTATACTTTGTTTTGGTGTGAATATCGTCTACACTCTATACGCATCTGCAAGGTGAAAGGGCTTGTTTGTATATTCCATTAAAACAGTATAACATATGGGTAAATTTAACGGCAAGTGGTATGTATTTGAATAACATAAGGAACCGTTTTTAAAATCAAATGCGTAACATATGGAATAGTTTCCCTTATAAAATGGTTAAATTCTAATGAAAAAGCCATTATACATTTTTGTAACTAGTATAAACACCTTGAAGAAAAATTGAATAAAATGCCTAGGTCCACTGAAATAATATGAGAATTGAAAGCAGAGTATTGGCGACATAATTCTATGTTGCAGTCTTTTATTCGCCTTTACGGAGCCAGAAAAAATAACACAACTAAATAAAATAAGTAAGGTTGTTAGATATTAGGCAAACACACGCTTGCGATTTAGAGCTCATTTCATTGGGCATAACTCAGAACTGAGTTCTTGAAAGTGGGTCAGGTTAAAACTCAGTTCTAGCTCTGAACTCGCTCCCGTGGCCAGTTCTTGAGAACTTAGAACTGACTTCTCGCGGACTGAGAACTGGTGAAATAGCAGGGTCAGATTCAGTTCTAAGATGGTTCAACCAATAGGAGGCCAGAAGTTCCCCAGAACTCAGAACTGTGAACTGAGTTCTCCCGCTGGAACAAACAAAAACAAATGGTTAACATGGCACTGGGCCAGAACTGAAAATTCAGTTTTCATTAAAAGTATGTTCCGGTGGCATCTTAATCAATATGGGAACTGTGATGTGATTGGCCCTGTTGCAGTCCAATTAGAAATAAGAACTCAGAACTGAGTTCTGATTTTTGCCCGACGGGAATGTACTCTTAGTGGCCCGATTTCACGCCTAGCAGGGGCAGGCAGCTAGCAGGGGTATAGGCCATTGCAGCCCCGGACACAAGAACCTGTGTGCCCTAACCCCTCGAGGATTAGGGCACGGTTCATCAGACAATAAGTGTTCAGCGATTGTTAGTAAATATAACGCACATACATGCACATGCTCGCATTTTATGGCCCCTTTCCCCACTTACGCAGGGGTAGGCCATTTGCAGCCAGACACCCACCCTCCATTTTATCCTCTCCGTTGTATACGTCTTAATCCCGAGCTTTCATATCTTTCTCTGTCAATCTTTTCCACATCGTTTTCGGTCTCTGTCTACGTCTTTTCCCATCTATCTCATAATCCGTACATTTCCTCAACCAATCAACCGGTTTCTTTCTCAAAACATGTTCCACTTCCCCAGCTATCTCAGTCGGTTTCGTCTTACCACCTCCCCCACTGCTTTCAACTCAATATTCTAGCTCTCAGATGGGCACTATACTTCCTCACTTTCAATGACACAGCACTTATTCACCTCACCATTCTCATCTCTGTCCACTCAAGTCGCGCCTCTTGATCTGACTTCCTTGTCCTTGTCTCACTACGATAATATCATTATGCTTCTATTTACACACGCTTCATGTACTCTGTACTATTGTGTCACAGGAATTTATAGACTGGGTTGTCATTGATCCTGGTCAGAATACAAAACATCAGTTAAACTTACTCAAGGATTTTGACTCCTATATGTTTGGTATTGCAATGGACTATAACAACACAAGTTCTGGCATCAGATGGACTGAATGCACGTACAGCGAAACCTCAAGTAAGCTAATGTACATGTTGGCCGGTTTCTATAGCCTAGTGAATTAACTAATGTTCCCTTAAATGCCACAGTATTAGGACTGAGAGGTGTGGAATATTAAAACAATAACCCCAAAATTTCACATTGAAAAGTTTAATGAGATGTGACGACTCCTGCTTTTCTTTTTTCAGGGGAAAATTTAACAATTTTTGAACTCTCTTGAGAAATGGCACCCATGTTCATTGTACATATTCAGAATAATATATGGTGTTATGAATAATAGGAATAATAATATAAAGAATATGTATCACTATAGTACTTGCATGATGTATTTTAAGTTTGTTTGACCGACTGCACCTACTTGAATAGTAAGTGAAATTGTAGCCTACATGTATGCCCGTGCATCATACCATCCAGCAGAGATGTTCATCTTAGCGTTGAACCTTTTTGGATACTGTACATACACGGCATTTCTAACAGGTGCTACCATCATGCATGCTGATTTCAATACGCTGATGTCAATTTTAAATCGTTTAATTTCCAGTTCACAGATATTGACTAAATACTGCTTAGGTGGCATTGAATGAATGAAGCATCAGATAATCAGCATACATAGTACAGTTAAGCAAGTGCAATGTATGAAGCATCCTAGGCCGCTCTTAGCAAACTGACAAGGACTTTATCAACATACAGCATACACTTGAGGAAAGATGGTAGAATTACAGATAGCGATTGAAATTAAAATTCTACATAATGATGATATTCTATCAGTTGCAGATCCACCAGTGAACATCACCGCAGTAGCCATTTATCCTGACGGACTGTCGCTCGGATGGGACAGACCGGAGTGCGTCAAGCTGCTGCGCGGCTACATCTACAGCTACCTGATTGCTTTCTGTGTGTCGGATGAGGATAGTCACTGCACTGGTATGCTAAGCGTTTTAAATGTTATAGACTATCTAATAGTGTCCCAAATACAGTTGCAACTTGCAACTCATCATATATTCAGAACAGAACTTATTATAATTATAAAGGCATACACACAAGAAGTTTGTATATGCTTCAGTACGCAAAACGTAGTACCACCGATGATGTTTCAATTCAGCTTTTTCAAAAAAGCAATTTTTTTTAATATTTTTGTTAAGTGTGTTGAATATTAAAGACAAATTGTTTATCTGTTAGTAATTGAATCGAATTGTTTATCTGTTAGTAAAGAATCGTTGCGCAGTATATGCAAGTGGGTTCCTAAGTTATTTTTTTTGTCCTTTTGACATTATGCGTTAACAGCATGCATTGTTTGCGGAACTGCTTGTGCAGAGTAAATTGTTACTGTATAAGTGTGAAAGCCTATTAGCATTTCTGTTGGCAAGGTCGCCCATCCAGTAAAGCATACTAGTTTATTTAATTTGTTATTTTCGTATTCATGCTTTAGAACACATTGACAGTTACTGGCCATAGCTACAGTTGCCATTATGCACTGTCATATGTTGTTCATGAAATTTTCTATAAGGGTGAAAATACTCCAAGTACGAATGGACACCCCCCCAAACCTCAGATCTTATTGGGGTGCGTTTTTGGACCCCAGTGGGGTGGGAAGCTGCGACACAGCCTAAACTAAAAATAGGCTATCTTACTTTGGATGATTGTGCCCTGCATTGTCTTAATCCATTGGATGATTGTGCCCTGCATTGTTTAATCCATTGGATGATTGTGCCCTGCATTGTTTAATCCATTGGATGATTGTGCCCTGCATTGTTTTCATCCATTGGATGATTGTGCCCTGCATTGTTTGCATCCATTGGATGATTGTGCTCTACATTGTTTGCATCCATACGATCACATTAAATGTAGACGATTTTGTTCCTTGATTGTCGACGCCTCTATCACAATGTTAATTTGGTAATTTTCTTTTAAGGTTATGCTCTCCAATGGGGGGTATAAAATTTAAGAATGACCCCTCCCCCCTCCCCGAATGCGGGGTCTACCGCAGCATTTTTTGAGTTTGAAGCACATGTACCTTTGAACACCCCCTAACACTTTGAAACACACCCCTAAACACCAAATCCTGCGAAAACCACTGCTTCAGGGGATGAGCGACTAAGCCGATTAAGCTGACATTTAGTCCTTTAAGGAGATACAAATTTTTTATTTAACCTCGTTCCAGAGTCGGGTGTGAAAACTCTGGCTTTCGCATCCCAGTCCCAGCAGGTGAACCCGCCCTTTGTACCATCATCACCCGCCTGTCTTAGCACCCCTTGACCCAGAATAGTTTAAGAGACACTCGGGTGGGCCACAAGCACAAGGTCGTGTCTTATTTTATCGGTGATTTGTTGGAGCAGTGTTTTTACAGACCGGATGCCCTTGCTGTCATCCAACCTGCCAAGTGGTCGCAGCAGGGATAGGGCTGCCGGACACATTTTGATGTTACATCGGGGAACAATCACAAATTTATCTTTGATTCCTTTCGTTCTTCAGCAATAACAAAATACGATCATATTAGCAAGATTGCTCCTAGTCTCTTAGTTATGCATGGAACTACTACATTACGCTACGCTACACTACGTTTAAAAAATATATAAGTACATTTTTTCGAAGCATGTGGTCATAAATAAATATGACATGATGCATACAAGTACATCCAAAAAAATTTATGTCACATAATTTAGTTATGCGTAACAAGTTTCTATTTCAGATGTCGTCAGGCACAATGAAATGAATGCTACACTGGCGCGACCAATTCTCTACAACATCACTAGTTTGATGAGTGACACCACGTACAAAGTGTGGGTATACAGCATGACGAGCGCAGGACGCTCGGAGACGCACTCAAACGCTGTACTAGGAAGGACTGCTCACCAGTGTACGAAATGCTACCTCAAATAAATTACCCTGTTTATAATTTATAGTTGCACGATAATGTTGTGTAATTTATAATTGACCATTACTCTAGTATTAGTTAAGTGAAATTAGTCTTCTCCGAGATTTATTGCAAAACCTTTCCCATAGATCCTTCATTGAATCGTGTGCGTTGGTATTCTGTAATAATTTTCTGCTTGTCGGCCTTGCGTCAAAGACAAGCATTGAAAACTTTAACATGGGATTAGCAAACAACATCTCAGGGTGAGTCATAAAAAACGTGCCCTAGCGCTGTCGCGATAACTTCTCCAAATTTTAATATTTTTTCCTAAATTTTTCAGGGTTCGTAGCTGAGATAATTTGACTCAAACTCCAAAATTTACAAAAGCAAATTCCCTTCCGTTCGGAAGTTATGATACTCTTTCTTAAAACAATCAAAAAATCACTTGAACCAAGGCAAAGGTAAAGATCTACAAGAGCTTGGGCGACCTGATTTCCTTTGCATTATTTAGTGGCCCTGAAAAGGGCCGATTTATGTAACGATTTTGCTGATCGAGGATTGTCACGACGTTGTGCCTCCGACCTTCATCTTTCAGCAAGATGTCGCGCTGGCCCATGCCGCCCGTCAGGCACAGGATTGGCTGGATCAGAACTGTCCGGATGTCATCAAGAAAAACGAGTGGCCTCCCAGCTCCCCAGACCTAAATCCACTTGATTATCTTGTGTGTGGGGCAATGTTTGATAAGTACCAGGCACACGAGCCCAAGCCAAAGAGCAAGACGGAACTGAAAGTGGTACTGGAAGCGATCTGGGATGACTTGCCGCAGGATCCGATTGAGAAAGCTGTGCTTGCATTCAGAAAGAGGCTTTGGGCGTGTGTCAGAGCAGATGGCGGTCACTTCAAACACCAGCTTTAGATGACTAACGCAAATCGACTATTTTCAGAGCCACCAAATAATACAAAGGAAATCAGGTCGCCCAAGCTCTTGTAGCTCTTTAAAAAGGCTTCATTGCTTGGTTCAAGTGATTTTTTTATTTTTTTCGAATAATTCTCATAACTTGTGAACAAAATCTGATTTCTTTTTGCAAATTTCAGAGCTTGTGTCAAATTATCTCAGTTATAAGCACTGAGAGTATTAGGCCAAAATATTACAATTTGGAGAAGTTATCGCGATATCGCTAGGGGCATGTATTTTTATGACTCACCCTGTACATTGATATATTTAGTGTATAACTTTATGTATAAATGCGTATCTACACAGATATTTGTTTATGACTGTTTTTGTTCAACTATTAGCATTGAGAAACCAGCTTGAAAATTAGCTCGAAGCAGTCAGTTTAGCCTTTCTTTGGTCAATCATTTGCCGTGATTAAAACGAAAAGATGATCAGAGATTGATAGAATTTTCAGTAGTACATTTTGTTCAAACTATGACAATCTTCCGCCTATAGTGATGCTTCGACTATGTGCATTGCAGTTTAACGTGTTCAATCAATTGCTTGTACTGGTCATTCATGGTCTTCAATTGGTCATTTTTAAAGGATTTGTTGCGATTTTAAAGTAAATTGTTGAGCTAAATTACAGTTTGTTTTGCAGGGGCAAGCGCCGGTGCCATTACTGGTATTATTATTGCATCGATTGTTGCCATTAGCATTGGTGCATTCGGATTTTTTGTCATCATCCAGTAAGTTATGAGAAAGGTTGTAACACTACCGCTGACTATTAATAATTTAATAACGGAGAAGGAAAAGCTGTGAATATAACTGTAATCGCGCTGCAAAATTTTTTATCAATAAGTAGGCTTACTGTAAAACATGAAATGGTTGCTGCGTCTTAGTTTTGCGATTTTGCCTCTTGGAAATTGAGCTACATTCAATTTTAACGTATTTGAAGACTGCCAAGTATATAGCTTACAGTTTATGTAGCGCTATTTTCGCGCATGTCATTTACGAGATTTGTGAATTTGATTTGAGAAATTAGCCAAAAATTACATGCACGCGAAAATTTCAGGTTTTATTGCAAGTATTTTAATTTTTATAGTTTCAAATTTAAATGCACCTTAAACTATGAAGGGGAAAAGGCAAAAAAGTATTTCTAAGATACGCCAGGTATAGGCTGGAGACCTATATTAGCCTATTTTTACTTAAAAAAACACTGCACCTATCTTTTTTGTCTTTAGATTTAACTAATCAAAAAAATTATTATGTAAGCTCAAGTTAATGTGGCAAATATTTAATTGACAAAGCTTGAAAAATAAGGTAGTATTGAAGCAAATTAGTTGAGTCACTTGATGTTGCGACACGGTGTATATAGGGCCTCCACAATAATTGATCAATGATCATGTACACGGTCTTGAAAAAAAACCGCAACCGCTGTCGCTAAACGAAGTAGCGTTGCCAATAATTATGCCGATGTTTCTAGGAAATTTACAGAGATTAACAATTAGCAAATTAATTAACAATTAACGATTAATATTGCTGATCAAATTTCAACTGCAATTGTAGCAGAATAATTGTGCTACAATTGCATAGTGCGCTAACAGGCCTCGATCGCTCACGCAAGGCCGTGCAACAGCTGCTGATAAAGGACACACTCTAAGCATTCATACCGTCAACATTGGCGTAACTTTAACCAAACAGTGGTGGTGAAAAAATGACAACATGACAATTAAATTTCAGTCCACAGACGACTGAGCAGCATCGATCAGCTGCAGCAGCAGTAGATTATTAACTTAAACTTCTGCTACATCCAGGCTTTACACTTTATACCAGGTGTGCCATAAACAGTGCTGGTGATTATCACCATAGTAGTTAGAATATACAATTCTCTATATACTCTGATCATTACCACTTCAAACACCACACCGTTTTACCATTCACCGCCTATCACCATTTCAAAATGCGGCGGTGATTATCACTGCTTTTTAAAATATGGTGGTGACAAATGACCACCGTCACCATAGGAAGTTGCGCCTATGACCTTCAACAACCTTGTCATTAGATATGCAATAAGCATTTGGTTGGAGATGCAAGACATAATTGTACCTGATTAGGCCTAATATAGCCAATGTAGGCCTACGTTTCAGCGTATACTAATTCGACAGTGAAAGTGATAACGTTGAACAAATTGGATGAGCGCATTATCGATGAAGCTACGAGGCATGAAGTGGCACGTCTGCGCGCTCGCGTCAATATGAACGACAGACACTTTGAAATGTCGAATTTGGAGAGCTTAAATATGTCACTGGTGCACTGGTGCTTACCGGTAAAAATTTCGCGCAATTCAATCCATTATTAACGAAGATACACAGCCATAAAATAGGGGTTTCATTTTTGGGGGAACATGGAGAATGTACAGTGTACACAGTAACATCGGGAACTATAAATTGGTTAATCTTTATGACAGGGCCTGTGTTCCGTGGAACGGTGCTCCGCGGTGAGTGGCCAGGTGTTCCGCCAACTAGCAGTAAAAAGTGTCGGAATAACTAAACAATCGAAATCCAATATGTCAAGTAACAGTTTTAGTGATCCCTGGATGATGGGGCAGACCCTAGTCACAGTCACCTATCTAGTTAGTTGTCCTTTTCCTCTAGCTTCCCGTCCTTTTGAAAATTTGTTTCTCGCTTCGCTCGCGAAAACAACATTTAGCTTCCCACCAGCGAAATTCAGCGTTACGTCGCGTATGTCAGTACCACATCCTTCTCGTAGCTATAATTTTCATACTTTGTCGATTTTCTCCTCCCCTCGAAGAGTCACGTACTTCATGGACGGTCCTAAGGGTCTCGTTCCACATGCATTTTTAATGCAGATACGCAGAGTCAATGGAACTGTGATGTCACTTCAGCGTTTGCAGTATCGTGATAAACGTTTCATGTATGCAAATCGTCATGCAAAAATTGCATCGTTGAACAAGAACCTAAGAATTCTTTTGGAAACGTTCGATCACTCCTCGTTGTCAAGCTCGCTGCGAACGTGGGGCGTATCGTGACTTGGTGTTCCCCGACCTTCTTTACATAAATAAAGTGCTCCCCGTAACAGAAAAGGTTGAGAACCCCTGCTCTATGATAAAGATTCTACAGATCTCAGTGTATCACTACCCAACTCTAAGTTAAGTGCTTTATACTAATTAAAATAACTGGAAACAGTTTACACATACCGGCAGATGTTCAATTCAAATTTACAATAAATGATTATTGTCTGTTGACAGTTTTATCTATTTATGGATGAGGAAAACGTTTTGTGTCAAAATATCGCCTGTCATACACGAGGTAAGATATTGCAACATTAGCCTATATTTACTATTAAGATAACGTCATGATTGGTTCGCTATCCATTATAACTTACGACATGAAATATGGTTATTGTCTGGAAATTTAATTCACATGTAGAAGAAAAATAATTGATTTCATGCCACACACATATAATATGATTTATGTGATTGATTTAATTATAAATTGAATTATGCACATGTTTAGGTAGGCTATCGCATGAGACAAATATGTAGACCACTACATGTAGATATGCATATAATCTGATTTGTCTGTTGCAGCCCGTGTTACTTGCATATTATGTCAGAAAAGAAGAATGCCATGAAGGTTACGTGCGAGAACAAGCTCAAATTTTGCCTCTGACATCTGAAACATTTTCACGTATTCCTTTAAATACAGTTGAACCGTGTCATCTAAATGCACACGACACTTTAAATGCTCTTCCATGGGACCGAATTTTGCCACTGACATCTGAAACAGTCTCACGTTTTTCTTTAAATACATTTGAACCTTTACATCTAAATGCACCAGCCAATGTGAATGCTGCTCCGATTGATTCTGGCGGCGAATCGTCGATTAGACCAAGTGGTTACTGCGCTGCTTTGTCTGCAGAACTTGGATTTTCACATGATATAAGTGATGAGCAAACTTCTAATTATTCGCAGGAAGATAATTCTGATGAAGTAAGTGCCATGTAGAGCTCGTATGAAGGAAATCTCCACATCATTCAAACGAAGTACAATCCTTGGTGGATTTGAATGAAGATGGAGATTCACTCAATTCAAATAATTATGCAATTTTGATAAAAAATCAATATAGTAGAGTTAATCCAGAGAACGTAGCTGATGCTGATGACCTCACAACACCAAAAAGGTTAGCAAACACCGAGTCTTTAAAAAATCAGGTGACTGAGGATTGGTTAAGATTTAATCATTCTAGTTGTGTATCTTCTGATGAGACTGATGATTGCCGTGCTTGTTTCTCAGCTATGCCTGCAACTGAGTTAAGTCAGTCACAGTCTATTCGTTCAGGCGAAGAGAAAATTTTGCAAGATTCACCTGAAGCAATTCGCTTGAAGCATGATTCTGATGAAGAGGAATATTTGAACGATTCATCTGAAAAAAATCCTTATGTCATTCGAATGAGGTACAATTTTCTTTACTGGATTTCAGAGACGTCAACGTTCGCTGGAATCAAGTGATGACGTAAATGTGATGAACACATGTCATAGTAGAGTTACACCAGAGAGACCAGGTGAAACAGATGTGAATATGACGAGTACATGTTGTAGTAGAATTATGCCAGAGAGTAGATGAAACAGATACATGGGCTAAATATGATGAGTACATGTTGTAGTAGAGTTACATCAGAGAAAGTAGATGAAACAGATACTCACTCAGATTCTCATTCCGATACTAACACACGATGTAGCTCTATACCACCTCCGTTCAGCCCTTGAGAAAGCTCATTACCGAGGATCGAGAATCGAATACAGTGATCGCGTTCTACCAAGGACAGACGTAATCAAAGAAATCCTTGACGCATTCACAGAAACGCATTTGTTTTAATAGTTTGGTTGTTAGTTGTTAATAGGCTTACATGGAAGTTACGTCAACAATTTATAGTTGACAGGCTACTTTTCAATTCAATAAAATCATCCTTGCAGTAACGTACCGGCAACAGAGTTTAGAAAATTTAGCATGCTCATGTCAGAAGACAACTGGTGTGACCGGGGAGGGGGAGGGGGCACTGGCAGATTTTAAGGAATGTTTTTAGGGGTGCATTTCGTTTTTCCACCTTTTTAACAGGTGCTTTTCACATTTTTCAGACGTTCTAGGGGTGCATTTTCTTGCTTGGTTAATTTGGTTCTAAACTTTATATTTTTTGATGCGACTTTCTTAGCAGGCTTAAATGAAATTTTTTCGGCAGTTAGAAAGAATGTCCATAACATTGTGGCTATTCACTTTTGAGTGGGTATGTCTCATAAAGACTAGCGAGACATCAGCTCCGTTACACCTTTGCGTCATTGATATAAATGAGGCATATTTATTTATTATATTTACATCGATAGTTAGCACCTGCAGAAAAGTTGAAGCATACAGGCATCTGCTACACGACAGCCTTCTGAACGTATTGTAGGTAAATTTATAAAGAACATCCAACGATTCTGTAGAAGTGACATCATCAATGAAATTAAGAAGAAGCTACAGTGCACCATAATGACCGTTTCAGCGATTGAGTACGATGTCAAACTATGAACGAATTATTAGAAAAATTCTAAATATAATTAATAACTATTTAAGTGCTAATACTTAGTAGCATTGGCGTTGGTCCTAAGCGTCGCTGGGGGGTGGGGGGCAGGGGGAGGGGGGGGCCCGGAACCCC
>JAQIWG010006878.1:0-12865 GCA_034695025.1 Chamaedrilus cognettii
AGCCTGAAGGACCGTGTGTAGCCTGAAGGACCGTGTGTAGCCTGAAGGACCGTGTGTAGCCTGAAGGACCGTGTGTACAGATCATTAATCGGATCATCATTATGCTCAACTATAGCTGCAGATTTTAAAGACTTGCGCTGGCAGGCATTAGCGCTCTGGGTGTGTCGCGCCCAATGCCTGTCATGTCTGTATTTGAAGTCAGCTGGATAAGCTACACGTGCTGAATTAGGTTGAAATTAAAATGTATTCATTTGAAATAATGTATCCGTACTTGGACTCCAGTACCTTCTAGTCGCCTCACACGCCGTGACTGTGTTACGTTCTGTCTCCAGTCACGCTGCTGCTGGCGATAGTGGCGGCGTGCGGCGCGATCGTAGCAACCGTTGTTCTGCTTGTCATCGCGCGCCATAGATACAGGTTCTCTTCCTTAAGAATTACGTGTATATAATCTCTAGTTGTATGGGTATAGTGTCCATGCTGACTCTGTTATACCTATTTACATCAAGTAGTGTATGACTAGGATTTGAAATTTGATTTTAATATGATTTTTGAAATTGATATGATCTTTGACAATGAAATGACAGTATTAATTATAGTATTGCCTTTTGCAAAGTGCTGTGATGTAGTGGTTAAGGCATCAGACTGAGAATCCAGAGACCTTGGTTTAAGTTTGGGCGCTGCAACTATGGAACCATGCGTTACAGGCCCTTCAGCAAGGCTGCTAAACACACAAGCGTCGCTAGCTGCTAACTCCGTGCCAGATAATTATTTATTTGGTTGGCGTCAAGAAGGGCATCCGACCCGTCAAAACCCAACTCCAGCAGTCCTCTCTAGGGCGCAAAACGTCTTACCTACAATGTACATGTATTATATATACATGTATATGTGTAATATGGACGTTAACAGAATAAGAGACAAAAAAGGCAACTAGTTAGTTAGCATGTGTACATGTTCATGGAGTGCCCTGTTATTTGACAGTTTGGATTTTTCAGGCGGAAAAGAGAAGAATCAAAAGCGCAGCGTCTCCATCTATCGCACGTGAGAGAAAACCTCGTCCTCGACACTCTCTCATCCGCCCAGCCTCACTGCGGCTACACCTACAAGTGCGCCGCTTCCCGCACAGCGGACAACTACTCCGTCGGTATTACTTACACGGACTGCGCGGATACCACTACCGCTAACGCTTACACACGCGCCAGCACTGAAGACGAATGGGCAAACATTACAAACAGCGAGCGCCACAACGTGGAAATATCTCGCGGCAAGAAAACAAGGTCTGAAACGGATTGCGGTGTCGAGAACTGTGTTTCATCTGACGCCGGCTACGTCCGAGTTAATGCTAATCGCCTTCGCGCTGGTGCGAAATCTAAGCGCGCGAAAACGGGTAAAAGTTCAAACGATGCTAGCGCAAACAGGGTGTGCTGGAGACGCAAAGCAAGCGGTGACGGG
Organism: Chamaedrilus cognettii; assembly: GCA_034695025.1. Taxonomy (NCBI): domain Eukaryota; kingdom Metazoa; phylum Annelida; class Clitellata; order Enchytraeida; family Enchytraeidae; genus Chamaedrilus; species Chamaedrilus cognettii. Next base: position 1,450 of record JAQIWG010006878.1, read on the forward strand.
AGCAGCTGTGTTGGTCGTAACAGAGAATGCGTTAGCATGGAAGTAACACGCGCCGACTGTGCCTGTGTAAACACCCACTGTGGTAGCATTAACGCGTCGCATACAGCCAGCGCCGCCAACACGGACATGTTGGATGATCACACTAGCGCATCAACAGCACACCACAACAAATTTTCCACCAGCAAAACAGTTGACGCTTTTAGCAGCGCATCAGCGACACACAGTAGGCCTAAGGCAGTTTCCAACATCAAAACGACACACGCTATGACTTTTAGTACCGGAGATGATGGCAAAAGCTCGCATGGCGTGCACGTCAACTCTAACGCTATAAACTTGCACGGTAACACGACCACCGACTGCTTTAACGCTGCAATGCCTATGGCTAAGGATGATTCCTATGCAAAAGCTAACACAAGCCACAAAAGCAACGAGGTCGCGGGAAATGCCGTTTTCGAACAGACCGTTGGGATTGGCTGCGAAGCGCAGCCGACTGTTGCGTACTTTCCCCTGACCCCCCGTGACCCGAGAACAACGTCTGCTGACGTCACCTCCGGTCGGGAGGGGGCGGAGGTGGGAGATATTCCTGACTGCTACAGCACGCGGGTGTTTCCAGGGTCAGGGTTGAGATATGTTCACATGGACGCTTTTACTTGATCCAGGGATATTGTACTATATATGTATATTATATTATATCGTATATTGATATCGTATGCATTAAGTTTGTTTAGTCTTGAATGGATGATTTTGACGCATTGATTAGCAAAACGGCGCCATTTTAATGCTGTTTAAGAGTTTTTTTTACAATAAAGTGGCCATTGAACGGCCTGGTGGTAACAGTGTTCATATGAATGCGCTGTTAGCACTATTATACTATCATTTTAATTAACTACTTAGACACGTTTTATGGGTTCTTTAATCATAATATAAATTTGCGAGCTTTAGCGACTGAAAATTAATTGAAACGCTGTACATATATCGGGAGGTAATTGACAAGGGAGATAAATGATAAATCGCCTTAATGGTGTCTCACCATAGAGGCGGCCAACAGGTGTTTAACTGTTTGCTTTACCGGCTGTGCTGGTAGCTCATATTGGGCGAATTTTGATGTAATTTTTTAACCCACACGCTTGTATTAAAATGTTTTTTGCGAGAAGCTCGAACAAGCTTTGCTGGTAAATTACTAAAGGCAGGTTGCTAGACTTCGATTTGATGTGCGATTTTATTTGTAGTCCGAATTAATCAATCAGATTATTCGATACAATTCTTTAGTACATTTTCATCGGTTAATTCGGGCTACAAAATAAAATTGCACTTCAAATCGAAGTCTAGCAACCGGCCTTACGAAATTTGAGATCAATTCAGTTAGCATGCGGATTTGCGATAGTTAAATTTAGTACTACAGGCTGGGCTAATAGTCATTTTGATCGTCTATCCAGTCAATTTAATGTCATTGTTCTTATCATTTATAGGTCATTAGGCCTAGACCCATTTGTTAACCGAATTCGAATAAAAATATTTTATAGAATACAAATTTGTACTAAATTTGAATTTTCAAAAATCTTGCATTTTGTATATTTGCTATAGGCCTACTTGTGGGATTGGGAACTCATGTATCATGTAGTTTGCAGTCGCAATGTGTCCTAGTGCTGAACTACTGTGTCATGTAGATGGCTACATCTACAAACAAGTGGATCAAGATTTTAAGAAATTTATCAAATCAATAATACTAGCTCGATGAATTCACTCAAAGATCTATCGACCCGTTAGTCTTTCCTATTGAAGGCTGGGACATCAAAGAAGTTTTGCAGATAGGCTAGAATGTAATCATTGTGTAATGTTTAAACCCAGTCTTCATTTGACCCGCAGATTCTCAGAGATTCTTAGAGACACACTATGAAGTTTTTATTCGACGGAAAGTAGTCAGACATGCAACATACAACACAAAAACAATAGCAAAAAGTCACAGCAATGTACACTCATGCAACAAATCAACAAAAAGTGATAGCAATGTACACTCGTGCAACGAATCAACAAAAAGTGATAGCAATGTACACTCGTGCAACGAATCAACAAGAAGTGCAATGCTGACGCTATAGCGGTTTCGCACAAGAAGAAGCTAAATAGAAAGAACGGGTATGGCTTCGATGCAGCTCAATTTCTGAGACGCAAAACCTCAAAAAAAACATGCAGCAAAAATTTCATCATAATTTCAGAATAAAATTTCAACGCAACAAAGACAATTACGCGCAAACGAGCTAACAATACTTAATTATCGCATTCGTTGATCATCATCCTGTACAACAAACCATTTTTGCTGCATATTGTTTTTGTGGTCATGCCTCTCAGAAATTTTGCTGCAGTTAATTTTCAAGTTTCTAATACTGCCTTATACAGCTTTATTTTTAAGCGAGTTTCACCGATTCGCGAAATTTTCCAAAAATTGCATGCACCGGTGGCGCGCAAAGACGTTACGTTTTACGGTATTCCTAAAATTATGTCATCATATTCTATATCGAAAATAGAACAAAGCCAGTACAAACAAAATGCGGCTGGATACCAGAAGAGTAAAACATTACAAAGCTCAATGCGTAACTGCAGTGACTGCAAATCAGTCTGTCCATCACATAGGTAGAGTTTTTCCTTCGGGTGCTAAAATTAAATCCAAGATTTATATCGCGAAAGACAATCGCACGGCGTTAAATTGATCACGGATCAAGCTTTCGGCGCGCTCATTAGGTGAGATGACGTCATAACTCGGATGAATTTTAATCCTTGATGAAAAAACCCGACCGTATTCTCAGTTCAACGACAACCAACCTCCTGAAGGAAATGATTCGGCGTAAGATTGCGTAAAAAAACAAAAAACAGAACTGGAACCATTTGATAACTGCGCAGACCAAGAGAAAAAAAAGCAATCATAATATTTTTGCAACAGTTCAGGGCAGGGTAACGGACTCCTGAGATAACAACAAATACTCTGCAGTTCAACGTCAAACGTTCTTCGATTCTCTGCTTTCAAGCATCGATCCAGTGTCCAGCAGGATATCTGATGACCCTTAGTCTCCAGTGTCCGACATGATATCTAACGACTCTTAGCCTCCAGAGCCCGGCAGGATATCTGAAGACCCTTAGCCCCAGTCAGTGTCAGACAGGATATCTGAAGGCTCAAGGCTACCATCACGGCCCACACCAGCTGTTGACTGGACCGGTCCTTGCACAGCCTTCCGCAGGCTGCAACACAGAGACAAGTACCTTTATATAAGCATTATCAAATTTGTGGGAGGCAAACTCCCAAAAATAACATGCAGGACAATTTCATGTTTTACAGTAGCGTACCATTGACTCGCAGACTAGAAACATTTTGACAAAAAAACCATTTGAACAAAGCTGGCCAAATTTCATTATCCGGTCCTCTCTAACAAAATGGTTTGCATCATTTCCGATCAGGTATTTATTGAAGGCTACATTCTACAGCTTGATTCTATATCTAGCAGACATTTTTTTTAGACCATCATAATTTATGCCTCAAATGCATCGAAGACACCAGAAAATATATTAAGCCGCTTAAATGCATCTGATGGACTGCTCAAAATAGAAAAATCATTTTTTTAAATATGTTTTATCCAACACGATGATTCCAATGTTATCGTCTTCGGTCAGTCACCGAAACATTCCTGGGTGCAAATAACTAAATGTCACTGCCCTGACCAGTGCCCACAAAGCAAAAAAAAACTTAATAACCCAAAATGACAAAAACTCACAGCAACAACAAAAAACCTTGACAGCCATGCATAGCACAAAAATGGCGATGACAAACTTTGCCCGAGCTTCTCTTACCTGGGCAAAGAGCGACGTTGCTGCCGTGACAGGACTGGTTAGCTGATGAAGTCCGTCTCTCTCCGGTCTCCATGTACTCGGTCGCGCTCACCGCTCGTCTCTTCTTCTCCCCTGCGCCAACTGAAAACCTGGTTTTGACTCCAAGACAAACTGCGTCAATAAAGGGTTACACAGCATGGCAACTGCACAAATCAAGCCTCATCAATAATAACTTCCCTATCTCTGACAACAGGCATGTAGTTGCGCGCGTCGAGGAGTTTAATTTAAGATCTCACGCGTTTTTAGATGAGTTCTACCGATCAACGTTTGTTATGGTCGAAGTCCCATCTCAAATACCGGTCAACTACCTGTTGTCGAAGATAGGGACGTTATCATTGGTGAGGCTGCCGGAGGTAGCCACAAATATTCGTTCATTCAAAGTTAAGCTAAACATTGCCCATAGTACATTTTAAAATTCATCGTATTTATTCTAATTAAATGTTTTTCTAATCGAAAGATCGGCACACAAAGGAGTCAATTAGCAAATTAGAGCAACTGACCACGACATTAAACATCAAACACACACAACAAAACAGTGAAAATATTTTTAAGACCTTTAAAGGAGGATTAAGAAAATCTTTCGCATCTCAACAATTTATTCACAATTAGCACAATTGAACCCGAGAGTACTGAAGTCAGACATCATGAAAGTCAGAAGCGAAATATAAATTTTAGGCAATATTTAGTGATTTGGTTTAGCCAGTTATTTTTAGCTGGTCTCTCAGCGTATCACGCTAGTCGCGATACCCCAGCCTCCAGGACGTGGACCTGGACCAGCAACGGAGGCCCCCCTACCTACCCAATTGGTAGATAAAGTGGGAGTCACAAATCATGACTCCCACCTACCTACTTACCCTCTAACTACCCACTTACCCCCTACCTACCCCCTATCTACCCCTTACCTATCTACATAAAAAAAATACTTTTACATGATTTATCATTCGGTATTGAAGTGGCCGTGCCAGCATTCAATATTGTTCCGGTGACAAACCATGGGGTCAAAAAGAAAAACATGATTTATCATTCGGTATTGAAGTGGCCGTGCCAGCATTCAATATTGTTCCGGTGACAAACCATGGGGTCGAAAAGAAAAAAATCTCATCCGGTATTGAAGTGGCAACGCCATCATTCAATATTATTCCGGTGACAAAATGGGATGAAAAATAAAAAATCTCATCGGGTATTGAAGTGGCCGAAGCCATCATCAATATTATTCCGGTGAAAAAACATAGGGTCGAAAAGTATTTAATTAAGCGGCTCATGCCTCATATCTACATGTCGCCAGCGCGACTGTGAGAGCTAGCCGCTGCATGCAGTGTCGAGCATCGCGCCCCCAATCCTTTTTGAAATTAGGGGGATTGTGTTCGTACCATATACTGTCAGTATTATGTAGCCAAGGCAAATCCTCGGATTTGTTCAAAAAAGGATTGGAGAGGCGCCATTTTGATCGGATATGTGCTATTCAAATAAAATTAATATTTCGTGTGACCACATGAAATTTAGAAAAGTAATCAATTTTAAATTAGCGGTTTTTATTGCTATTGCATGCACGTAAAAAACTATATACTGCGCTTGAAAAGACATTTATCTAAGCATTTATAAAATGGGAGGGGGGGGGGGGGGGAGTGCGAGAGCTGTCATAAATTTCAGGCAGGGTGACATGAAAATTGCTCACAGAACCTATCATTTTACGTAGAGGAATAGTCCCCGCACTTGGAACGCACCAAAAATACGTCAAGCAAAAAAGGAGATGAAAGGGTATTTTAATCGTGGTATTAATTCAATGTCTTGCTTTAACGGCTGAATTGTTTTTGCTTAAAGTTAATAGCCAAAATAGTTTAGTATAAATCATTATTTAGCTTAATTTGTCAATCAGCTAAAAATGTTCTTACGTTCCTCAAAAATAGACGGAAACTTAAAAATTGCGCAAAAACGCGTTGTTTCGGCCTGCATTCTTTCCGCTAATCGAAATTCGACAAGCATGGTCATGTGACAGACCTTTGACCTTGGCCTAGTTTCAGATCTAGGGGCCATGAACTTTAATTTTAAGTCATTTCTTGTTAATTTCTCTTTTAAAATGTAAACATAAACAAACAAGTCCTAATAAGGCCCAGATTTCTCATATTTCACGATAAATTGGAGCAGCAGAATATAAATCAAACGTGTGAATATTAAATAAGACAAGCCAGTAGCGTTGAAGTGTTTACTGAGCTTACACAGCAAGGTATTCGACGAGAATTATCCTAATTATCCTAATTAGGGGTGGGGCTTATTATTTAAACTTCAACTTCATTACTGCTCTCCACCCTAACGGATGATTATTTGCAATGCGCACGGTCAAAGAAACCTGACTCCAAATTTGTATTTTATTAATTTGTTTAATTCGAGTTACCGTACCGGTAGTAGGCAGATGATTACAAGCCTGCGGTACATATCGGTAATAATACCGGTAATTCTATTATGGTATATTTGTTTCTAAATGCATTATTACAATTTTAGGCCTCTTACAAACGGGGGAAGACTAAGAATTGGTTTCCAGCTCAGAGCTTCCCGGGCGCATATAAGATAATAATATTATAATGATAAATACACCGAAGAAGGGGGAGCGATTCTTAGTTTGATCCCGAGGTACTGAGCAGGACCGTAATGGTCTTTGTTGCGATGCACGGTTGTTAAATCTTGTAACCAATTATCACAACTTTAAAGCTACCGCACCTTGTATGTACCCTATCTCTTCCCTCCTCCTTCCTTCCGTCCTGTTCTGTAATATTGCTGAATGCAATTTATGCACTATTCGTCAATGTGATGTACGGATTAGTTTGCTATTTAGCGTCATTGTTTAATAATTTCGCTCTATATGGCACTACGGTCTCTGCACCCACTAATTATGCGCAGTTTCAGACTGTTATGATATTATCATTTAGCCTGCAGGGTGATCGGTGTAATTCAGTGCGCACTTAAGCAGCCTTAGGGCTGGTTTCTCAAACACGGATTTGGGTCAGGATATAACCCACCTTTAGCATAGGCTAAATCCTGAACCACCTTTAAATCCGTGTTGGTGAAACCAGCCCTTAGACACCTTGCAGCGCCTGAAGTCCACTTGATGTAAACAATAATGAGCGGAACTGGTTAATTGCTTAACGGAAAGCTCTTGAATTGTATCTAGCCCACTGCCCACTTTGTTAGCCCAGTACATTGAATGCCCTTCAGCGGTGTAGAGCTGAGCTAATCGTGATGAATCGGATTTCAGGTTAGCTGCAGTTTCGACTATCAGACTATTTTAGAGTTTAACGTTTCTTTTTGATAGTGATGGCCACATTTGTGACTTGTTACCACATCTACAATGTACACATGTACTGTAGGTGTAATATATTTTGTTTGCGTCTTCATTTAGGCGTAGACTGCTGCTTAGTTTCTGTATTGAAAGATGAATTTTTACATCCATGCGTATGTCTTGTAGTGTATCTTTTTATCCAGTTGCTTCATACCTGAGATATGCATTGGAGGATGAGGCTTCAGAATATTGCGAGATTGTAGCGGGTCGTCATGAAGTATAGAATGTCTTGAATCTTGACGCAGGCATCTGTTTTTTAAGGGAAACCAGTTCTATCATATTCACATGACCTGTAGTATTTATCTGTTCTCCAAGTAGTACATGATCGCCTGAGATCTTGAAAGCCTTGTAAGAACCAGTTTTAATGGGCCGGTTTAATATCCTAGGCTACATTGCGGGCAAGGCCTATGAGCCTTTGGTCACGCCGCAGAAACGTTATCGTAAATATTGCGAGTGGATAGTAGGATGCGAGCTGTATGCTGTGCGATTCATGTGAAATTTCGTTTGGCCTTATGTTATGAAACACGTGGCCATGTGACGGCCATGGGGAGCCTGTCGCTTACCAGAACTAGTGATGACGTTATGCGCATGTATTCAATACTTTAACCGTTATCTTCATGTAATCACCACTTGTTGGTTTCAAGTGGCTTGTTGGGGTATTGTAGGGCCATTAATTGGTGCAGTTTTTATTGATTTTCTCATATCCACGATAATGCTGCGCACAAGCGAGCCATAATCTCAAAATTGCCGTTGATGTCGTTAATAATAATGAGTGGATCATGCTTCGCAATAAGCTCTTTTATATTGCATACGAAATGTAGACCTAATTGAATACTGCGTGACAGTGTGCATGCCTTTGCTGTAGGTCTGTAGGACAGTAGCGTATCGTTTTATATGGCCATGTTGCTGAGTAGGGCGTATCAATGTGTTTTTCAGGGCTGTGTTATTCATGTTGTGAACGTATGCTTTGTAACACATTACGTGAACATTATGCGTTGGTGTGAGTATTATCTTGATTTTAGTGAGAGCGTATTTTTATTAGAAAGAACTGTGTAATTTTTGCATTGACAGTACTTGTACAGGCTTTACTACATGTGCAGACTTTACATTGTTGCTTCAGGTTTTTGTCTGTCTTTTTTTAGGGTCTACTACTACAGTGCACGCGAATAGAATCTAAAATTATGTTATAGCCTAGTTGAGCCAGGTGTGTGTAACCTTGATGTGTATTATGTTCAGCAGCCGAATAGTCATTCGTTCCACCTGTGGACAAACTAAGATTGCAGGATGGCCGCCGAGGCTCCGAAGACCAAGAAGGTTGGACGATGGTATTTCGGTGGACTGGCGAGTGTCGGAGCCGCTTGTGTCACTCATCCCCTTGACCTTCTCAAGGTTAGTCTTCTTTTTTCGCATTTGTTTCTTTTAGAAGCAGCAAATTTTGCGTAGCATGCTAGTATTGGTTGGCGTGGGCATTAAGTGAATGCAGGTACATGTATAGAGGAAAAACCCATGGATATTTTGTATATATAATGTATATGTCAGTTATGCTTGATGATAAATTTTTCATATTTATTTTCATTTGTTCTGAATTCAGTTTTGAACTTGATCCTAAATCTTGACTATCTGCAGCACTTTCAGACTCTTTTTAAAATGATGCCGGTGGGATATAGTCCAAATTCAGATCCAGGCTGTTTGCCCGCATTGCACTATGTAACACTACTCTTTTGTTATAACGATATAGACAATATTATATTCATCATGCTCTGTTTTACAGATTAGGCCCAATAGTAGTCAATGATGGTAATAAGCGTACAGTGATTTTTTGTCATGTTCTGTGAAGATACGAACAAATGTGGTACGTTCTGTGTGCGTGCAGGTTCATCTTCAGACTCAGCAACAGGGCAAGATCGGGCTGGTTCAGATGGGGGTGAAGGTCTTCAGATCAGACGGGGTCTTTGGTCTCTACAACGGTCTTACTGCTTCGGTCCTTCGTCAGGTCTGCAATGGCTGTAATTTCTGTAGTACATATTTTGGCTCGTGTCATCTTGCAGTGATACTATAGATTTTTGACTGTCGCAGGATGTCTGCAATTTTACTTCATTATCGTTGCTGGGTTTAATTTTTTATTTATCTTGCAATTTATTTCAACTCACTTTCGCATATTATGCAGTCTGAGTGATTTTATGTTGCGCATGCAGCGTACGCTTAGACTGGGTTTTTGTAGCCCAGTGCTGAAACTAATTTTTATTAGACGTTTCTTACATCCGTTTATTTCGTTTTTAAAATCTATTTTTAAAATTAATTTTGGCTAGCTATTAAAGGAGCACGATAATAAGCACTAGTAAGGACGAATGAAGATCATGAAAATGATGATATAAATCATGTACCTTCATGATGCTTTACTCGCCACAGATGTCTGCCACTGTGTCAAATAATTATTTGATTGGCATCAGGAAGGGCATCCGGCCATAAAAACCCAGCTTCTGCAGTCCTCAAACGGGCGCAAGCGTCTAAACCCGTATTTAAAAATTGCTATTAACAGATTGGGCGACAAAAGGCACAAAGGCGATTAGTTTTTTAATTATTAAATTTACTCGTGGTATTTTATTTGCCACAGATGACCTACTCGATGACGCGGTTCGCCATCTATGAGACGGTCAAGAAGAATCTGGAGCCTCCCGGTGCGCCGGCGATGCCCTTCTATCAAAAAGTTTTGCTCGGAGGGATTTCCGGCTGTCTGGGGGGGCTGGTGGGCACCCCTGCTGACATGATTAACGTTAGGTGATTTTTTGTCTTCAGTCTTTCAGTATTAATTTTTTTCTCAACTTGTAGGACGGAGTTAGATTTAAACATAGAATATACGACGAGATTCCGTTCTTAACAGTATTATAAATTCTTCAGTGTGTTGAGCTTTCACGTAGTTGACTGATGTCGGGTTTGGTTTGTAGGATCCATGAGGAGTTGTTCAATATAGTGCGCATTCGATAATGAACGCCGTTCGATCATTTTGTGACAAAAATCAGAAGATTCGCTTTGTGAGCCGCTTTACTACATGGCCGTTTTGTTTTGATGAATTTCTGATGTATATGTACATCCTGCAGAATTTAAACTGTTTACATGTAGTTTGGGTGCTAATAGCGAACATTTGTGGTCAGATGTTCGGGATATCAATTTTTGATGAACTTTGATGCATTTTGCTGTCAGGATGCAAAATGACGTCAAATTGCCTCCGGAGCAACGACGAAAGTAAGATTTTGCTTCTATAAATTGTATGTAAAGATTTTGACAGGTTTATTGTTTGATGTTTTGCCGAACTTATTATAAATAGCATTCGCAAAGTTAAACTCTGGATGCAGACACTATTTTGTTTGCAATTTTTGTAACTAATATACTGCTTGTTAGCTGCAGTCTTTTATAGAAATGGCTACTTTGATCCAATTTTATCCAATAAAAGTATATATATCCCGCTACAAATGCGCTGAAAGAAATAATTTATCATCTCGTATGACTAACTACAGGCTTTGATATGAATGCCGCTTAGCCTTGACCTAATTTTGTCCAATGGTGTTGCAGCTACAAGCACGCGATAGACGGGCTGTATAGAGTATTAAAGGACGAGGGGGCGACCAAGCTTATGAACGGTGCGACCATGGCCAGCACGCGCGCGACCTTTGTCACGATTGGCCAGGTTTATTAGTTGCGTTTTGGCACGAGCGTTCCGATTGGTAGATGGTGGGATAATTTAGTGTTAAACTTCATAATTTTTAAGTTGTTTGGTTATTGGCGGGTGACTGTTATTGGGTGATAGATAAATTGGGTGAGGTGTTCAGGTGAAATGGAGCATTTGTAATAGTGCACAATATATAAAAAAAATTAATTAATTGCTGTGTATTATATCGAGTGGCTTTGCCTTTAAATTTTGACTGGCTTAGATTCTAGCTTTTAATTTTGACGCTAACAAGACGAACTACTTTTTGTTTTCAGTTATCATTCTACGATCAGATAAAGACAATGTTGATGGGTACCGGGTTCTTCAAGGATAACATCATGACACATTTCTCCGCTAGTTTCCTCGCGGTTAGTATCCCAATTATTTCTATCATTGAACTTTAATAAAAAGTTAAGGGCTGGTTTCTCCAACACGGATTTAATGGTGGTTCAGGATTTAACCCACCTTTTTGCATAAGCTAAATCCTGAACCATCATTAA
>JAQIWG010006879.1:0-12864 GCA_034695025.1 Chamaedrilus cognettii
CCTTTGGTGAAAAGCAAGTGTCGCCTGTTAGAAAGGTGTATTTATAACTCAATCGCCCAAGCCTACAAATGACTTCCTTTACGCTTTCCCATTTAGGATATCCAATAGCCTCCGTACACAGAGTTCCACCAACTTCCTATAGTTTTAAGTTGCTCGAATTTAAGATTTAAACTCTCAATTGCATAGGTTATCAAGGCAAACGCTGACTTTCAACGAGTTAGTTAAACCATCAAATCAAATCAAATAAATTTTAGTACAAATTAAATCAAATAGATTTTATTACAGACACACAGTGTAGGTTATAAGCAAGTAAGTGTTCGCTAAAACGTGTTTATAACTCCGGACAGCAGGCGCTGAGTGCGAAACACCCAGAACGCACTCAAGTTGCCCGGCCTTTGCACATGTATATATTGTAATTCTTGAGGCTATTTGTAGTAGTTATACTTATTTGGTTTTAAAAAATGACATTGTCAGCTCTGTACTGTACGGGTGGCAATATCAGATGACATAAAATTATTCAGTAATATTAAATATGAGGCTAAAAACTTTGCGATATACACTTAAGTTCAAGCAATATGCATGTGGCCAGCATTCTATTTACTATGTGCTGTAAATAATTAAAATCAAGCAAGCAAGAATAATTTAAAACAGGTTAAAATACTTCTACTGTAGATAACTGGAATATATGGCTGTTATTTGCAAACAGCATAAAGATGTCAGGCCTTTACAGTTCGAAATGAATCTAGACATTCAGACATCAGCAATGCCCTAAAAGAATAAAGAAAGTGGCCTCTACTGTGCACGACGACAATGATTTCTAAACGTTGACCACTCTGAAAGAGAAGAAATGCAATCTGGTATCAAGCCTGGTAGTGGTGGGTTTTACTCTCCAGCTGTGCCCTCTAGTTCGACCCTGTCGATCCAAAAAAATTATTTGCCTATTTGGCCATACAAGGCCATGTAAAATTTTAACGCAAAAACATAGGTCAGCCCGAAGCCTCCTGAACTCAAGGGTGCACAATCCAGTATTGGTACTATCCTTGTATAGATGTATACATCTATTCAAGGCGTATCATATCTATTCAAGAAATCGTGTGAGAGTACCGGCAATTTTTCTTTCATATTGTCGAACTGCCGATATTCGCGTACATTTGATGGACAGAAAGAGTTTTATCTTTGAAACCATTAACACCAGAAGCATGCTTTTCATATCTTTTGAAAGTTCTGGTTGTTGCCTAAAAATATGCGTATAAGCATTTTTCTTGACATCTTGTCAAGAAGCGAAGTTCTAAGTGATTTGTGCTTGAAATTTACGTGATGTGGCAAGCATTTTAAAAATGACCGCCAGCGTGGCCAGCCTTGTTTTTTAACCCAGGTCTAAAGGACCTGGATTCAAGTCCACGATGATCCAATATCCAAATCTGATCACACTGTATTATCACACTGTTTGGCAAACTTTGTGCCAAATTTCATGCTTTTCACCCATTGTGAAAAAAAGTCACAATGGGTTTGCTTAGCTGCCAAATTATGCAACAGATGACGTGGCTTTTCAAAATCGTACAGGAGATATTTTGGGCCGAGACACCGGATACCTCCTGGTAGATGTTCAGTTCCGCAGTCAGGGAGGAGGACCACGAAGCGAACAAATGGCCCCCGCAACGAATCTATTGATCTGTCATGTTACTTTAGCCGCGAAGTTTAGCGCAACCAATGTGCAGTCTAAGAGTTTTATATTGACTTTATGCATCGGCTCCAGCGACGAAGTCTGGGCCCCTTAACCGGAAAGTCATTCTACCTAGCTGCTTCTGGTGATTTGGGTGCACAACGAGGCGCTGTGGTGTATCATAGTGGTTAAGGCGCTGAACCAAGAGTCCAGAGGACCTGGGTTCAAGTTACCGCACTGGCAACTAAGAAACGATGCGTTACAGGCCGTTCAGCAAGGCCGTTGAACACAGAATAGTCGCTAGCTGCTAACCCCGTGCCATATAATTGTTTATTTGATTGATTGGCGTCAGGAAGGGCATCCGGCTGTAAAATCTCAGCTTCAGCAGTTCTCACGAGGGCGCAAACGTCTGCCCTGTGTGAAAACATAGACAATAACATAATAGACGTCAAAAAAGGCTGTTAGTTAGTTTATGCATTGGCTCCAAGCAACGAGATCTGCGCCCCATCAGCCAGAAAATCCTTCTACCTAGCTGCTGAATTTTGGCACAAAATTCTGTCTGGGATATATTTGTTCCCGAATGCAGTCCCCACAAGTTCATGCTGCAAAGCATTGCCAACAATAGCTTCTTGCTTTATGAAACAATCAAAGCACAGAAGCACAGATAAATTATCAAACGCTAGAGTAAAAATTAAAAGTTAATTTTAGATAAAATTATCAACGCTAGCTTATAGTTTGAAATAAATAATAAAATCAGCCCTCCTCTTCTTCCGTATTCGATTGAGCAGCAGCGGCTCATAGCCAACTCTCTCTCTCACACACACACGCACACACTCGCGTTTTGTGGCCGCATTCCCCGTTTAAATAGGGGTAGGCCATTTGCAGCCATGGACACCCGCCCTCCACTTTTTCCTATCCTTCGCATCGTCACGTCTCAATTTTGTAGCTTTCATATCCTACTCTATGAAGCTTTTCCACGTCCTTTCCGGTCTCCCTATACGTCTCTTTCCAGTTACCTCATAACCCATACATTTCCGCACTCAATCATCCGGTTCCTTTCTCAAAACATGCCCTAGCCACCTCAGTCGGTTTCTCCTTGTCACCTTCCCCTCTGCCTCCAAACCCATTCTAGCTCTCAGATCGGCACTATACTCTTTCAATGACACTCCACTCATCCACCTTACCATCCATCAATGCATCCATCGTGGACTCTATGTCCTCAAATCGCGTTCTTTGTTTCACAGCGACGTTAATCACAGATTCGAATCAGCGAACTCCAAGTACTCATCGCAGGTTGCGCGTAGTAAATACCTGCAGGTGATCGACGTCCGATTTGAGAAGCATTCAGATCTCAGCGAAGCAAAGGAATATCGAGAGAACGCAGGTTTCGTGGATACAGTGCTTCCTAGTGAGTCATTGCCAGGTTTGTCTTCAAACTCGACCTAGCTGAGTCGTGGCGGACACTGCGAACTAATTCTATCCGACGCATTACTTTATTTGATCTGTTTCCCTCAGAGCGTAACTTGCTGCCGAGGTATATGAATTCTTCCACCGACTCGACCACATTCAGACATTGCATTGTGGATCGGTTGGGTCGCGAGGCCGCTTTCCAAACTCGCCGCGCTCCGTCGCAAAGATTTTGCATTTTAGGGTCTTTTTCAAACATGTGTAGTATAGTCTTACTTATCACTAACCACTTTCGACTACGGTTTGATTATTGAAATTGATCAATTTCTTCTATTGAGTCTGTTTGTAGATTAGAGGACTAGTTACAACTTTGAGAGGCTACAACGCTATGAGAGTACAGTATCGTTATTATTTCTTCGTTATCATGTCACCGTTAAACTAAGCTAGAGCACTAGCTCGTTTCTCTCCTTCGTTTGTCTTTCAGCTATCGGCTGTTAGATAGGTTGTAGATAGCAAGGTAGATTGTAGATAGATAGATTGTAGATCCTTGAATCCTGTTTCCCTCGGTTTATATACCTTTTATTGGTATAGCCGAGGTCCACACACTACAGGCTAACTGAATTGAACCAGAGAATCGAGTAAAATCAGAACAAATAAATTCTATAGCAAAGACATGCAATCAGAACAAAATCGGAAGAAAATCAGAAGAAAATCAAAACAAAGCAATAAACTGATTCCACCAAATCAACCTCCACCCGACATCTGATCTCTCAGACCAAAAGCAAATAATTACTCAGAACAAACGACCTTTCAACTGGTATCTATTTCTCACCACTATTCTATCTGATTCTCTCAGAACAAAGCAATTAATCACTGCCAGCATAGTCCTATATCAGGCCCTCTCCGTACACGATGATCCTAATACCACATCCCTCTAGCATATGTGAGTTGCAGCTATCGCTGTAACTCACTCCATTTTTACGTTGGACGGCCTTGGGAGTTAGAGTTAAACGCAAAGTGCAAAGAACTCCAAGCCGCTCAATCGCCAAAAATGGCGATTGCCCTCAATCGGCGTCTCGAGACGATGGCCGCCGACAACCTCCCCCTCCCCCCTATTAGTACTGCAAACGATGTTGATTCTCGGTTCAATCTGCTTGGAATCGTGGATCAGTTGGTAGACCACTGATCGCCGAAGCTCGATCTTACGGGGGCTGGTGGAAGCTGAAGGCGCCCGACGTCCGGAAATTGGTTCCTGCCGTGTCACGTTGCCTGCAGCCGCAAAACACACGAGAAGCAAGGCGCACGGAACTTCTATTTTAATATAGCAGTTACTCAACTAATTTACATCGTCACAGTGATAAACAATGAGAATAAAGTTGAGAATGGCACTGAGTTTAAAATTGCACCTGAATTTTACCACCCCCGCGTCATCTATTAATATTATCTGAAAACGTATCTAGGATCAATTTCGGTCTAGAGTCACTCGGATTCAAATCCCCAAAAATCATGAAAATCGGATGTATAATAAAAAAGTTATCGAGATTTACGTGAAATTCTTCAATTGGTTCCCCCATGGTTGCTGTAATTAAAACCTGCCAAATTTTTGATTCAAGTCGTACTCTGTTGGTTTCACAAACAATCCGTTAATGGTTCATGTTTGTGCCTACATCATGATTCTGGGTCTAAATTTAAATCTTGTGGAATAGCACTACATGAAACGTTGAAAAACGCGCCAATTTAACAAAAAAGAGTCGACCCGTAGGCCTAGGCTGTAGAATCTAAACAGAGAAATTTGATAAATCCCCCCCCCCCCTGAAATGTACACCCACATGCTTTCGCCCTAATCATCCAGGGACCCTCATAAAAAGCAAAAAAATACGGAAACAGACATGTTCGCATGTAGATGTACATGCGCAGTCTAGCATGTGATCGGCTAAGTTCAGAAACAGACTTCTTAGATATTGGACCTAGTACATTAGTAGACGTGGACAACATACATTGCTCGATGCGAGCATTATGTTTGTACATTGCTCCATGCGACTCATGAGGCTAGCTCTATTAGTAGATTTGGTCCATATTTAGAGATATCTTTAAATATTTGAAGATATCTCTAAATGATTTTAAGATATCTTGAAATCACTTAGAGATATCTTGAAATCAATTGCAGATATCTAGAATTCAATTCTTGATTTCAATAAATGCACTCATTTAGAAATATATAGAATTCATTTATTGATATCTGCAATTCATTTGCAGATATCTTCAAATGATTTA
Organism: Chamaedrilus cognettii; assembly: GCA_034695025.1. Taxonomy (NCBI): domain Eukaryota; kingdom Metazoa; phylum Annelida; class Clitellata; order Enchytraeida; family Enchytraeidae; genus Chamaedrilus; species Chamaedrilus cognettii. The sequence goes on from JAQIWG010006879.1 coordinate 5,345, forward strand.
AAGATATCTTCAAATCATTTAAAAATATCTTTAAATCGATCATTTGCAGATACCTCATTGGCTGACGTTTAAACCAATTTGGCGATTGGTATGATCAGTAATAAACAGCTACTGCGTGCGGTTATCACCTACACCATGCGGCGTTGCACAAGTTAGATTAACATTCATATTTGGGATAACATTCGATTCCAAAGGTCAGCAAACACCAAACATCAGTGTCAAAACAGAAAATTAACAACAAAAGAGCTACTATAATGATTATTTACAATCAACATAAATGTCTTAATTTATATATTTTTTATGTCAAGTATTTAGGTCTAGTTAAAATAGAAATATTAATAAAAAGTTTCTTTCACAAAACATATTTTGTAACTTGTCTTCCTCTTTATACATGTTTTTTAATGTTAAAGCATTAATAGGCCTTTTACATCAGGACCGTTTCGTCCGAATAGGGATGTTTCCGAATATGACTGTGAATCTAACTTGTTAGTCGTGATACTGCGCGGATTGCTCCGATCGCTTTAGTTCAATATTGCTCAGCCATTTAAGGTACGATAAGAATGCCACAGGGGGTGCGGGCAGAGGCATCAAGAGCTCCTCCCGCCGCGCCCAGGCGTATGGCAAGCCCCATTAGTAATTAGACCATATTTCGAGATATCTTTAAATATTTGAAGATATCTTCAAATAATTGCAGATATCTTTAAATGATTTGAAGATATCTTCAAATATTTACAGATATCTTAAGTGAATTATAGATATCGTTAAATCAATTGTGGATATCAATAATGTATTTACAGATATCTCTAATTGATTTGCAGAGATCTTCAAATATTGCCTAATTACTGATATCAACAATTGATTCACATATATCCTGAATTCATTTATTGATATCTGCAATTCATTTGAAGATATCTAGAAATGAATTGATGATATCTTCAAAAGATTTAAAGATATCTGCAATAATTTGAAGATATCTTAAAATATGTAGAGATATCGTCAATTCATTTAAAGATATGTGCACCTGATTGGCTAATGCTCTCAGCCAATGGCTGCTAAGAGATATATTAAGTTTTCTCCGCGAGACAAGACAACAACATAATGATAACTCCTTACTTCTAAGTCCTATTAAATTTTATCGCTCACGCGCTAGAACTTGCGCATGGGCGCGGCGGGAGAAGCTCTTAATGCCGCTGCCCTCCCCCTGTGGCTTTCTTATCGTACCTTAAATGGCTGAGCAATAATGAACTGAAGTGACAAACTGGCAATCCGCGCTATCTCACGTCCAACAAGTTAGATTCACAGTCATATTCGGAAACATCAATATTCGGACGAAACGGTCCTGGTGTAAAAGGCCTATTAATGCTTTAACATCAAAAAAATTATACAGAGGAAGAAGAAATGATACCTTACCAAATTTGTTTTGTGAACAAAACTTTTGATATATGAATATTTCTATTTCAATATAATATATTACTTAACATTAAAAATGCATCAACTTAGACGTTTATGTTGATTATTAATGATCACTATAGGAGCTTTTTTTGTTGTTAATTTTCTGTTTTGACACTGATGTTTGGTATTTGCTGAACTGTTGGAATCGAATGTTATCCCAAATATGAATGTGAATCTAACCTGTGCAGCGTCACATTGTGTAGGTGTTAACAGCAGGCAGTAACTGTTTATGGCTGATCGTACCAATCGCCATTGGTTTAAACGTCAGCCAATAAGGTATCTGCAAATAATCGAATTAAAGATATCTGTAAACGATTTGAAGATATCTTTGAATCATTTAAAGATATCTGCAAATGAATTGCAGATATAAATAAATGAATTCTAGATATCCCTAATGAGTGCATTTATCGATATCAAGAATTGAATCTTGATATTTGCAATTGATTTGAAGATATGTCTGGATGATTTCAAGATATCTTCAAATAATTTAGAGATATCTTCAAATGTTTAAAGATATCCCTAAATATGGAGCAAATAGGCCTACTAATAGGGCTTGCCATACAGGCGCAAATTCTAGCGCGTGAGAGATAAAATTTAATTGGAGTTAGAAGTAAGGCATTGTCATTATGTTGCTGTCTTGTCTTGTGGAGAAAACTTAATATATTCCTTAGCAGCCATTGGCTGAGAGCATTAGCCAATCAGGTGCACATATCCCTAAATATTTGAAGATATCTGCAAATATTTGCAGATATCTGCAAATAATTGAAGATATCCTTAAATAGATTTGTAGATATCTGCAAATAACTGAAGATATCTTTGAATCATTAGAAGATATCATCAATTCATTTGTAGGTATCTTAAAACGAATTGCAGATATCAATAAATGCATTCAAGATATCTGTAAATCAATTGTTGATATCAGTAATTAGACAATATTTGAAGATATCTGCAAATCAATTAGAGATATCTGTAAATACATTATTGATATCTACTATTGATTTGAAGATATCTATAATTCATTTGAAGATATTGTTAAATATTTAAAGATATCTTCAAATAATTGCAGATATCTTCAATTTTTTAAAGATATCTTCAAATAATTTAAAGATATCTGCAATTATTATTTGAAGATATCTTCAAATATTTAAAGATATCTCTAAATATGATCTAAAGACTAATAGGGCTTTCCATAGACTCAAACCATGTTTTTTTGCGGCAACAATAAATATTCTGCAGGCATCAGCTTGCTACATGTAGAACTACGGAATAGAAGTAGGCCTACTAAGCTAGCAAAAGAAGTATTAGGCACAGTCCTAGTGTACATGTTCAGTTTAGTGTATATGTTCTATTTGAGAAGGCTCAAACTCGAACTCAAAGCTCAAAGTTAACTGCAGCGCCTTGCGTAGGCCAATTGGAACTTTTCACGGGCTAAAGCTCAAACTATAGTACATGCAAGTCTAGACTAATCATAGCCTAGTTAAGAAGGCTAAGCAGAGACTTTCGGAGCGTTGTACTTCAAAAATATTAGATTTGCGCTGCGATACAATAGTTAAATGATTAAGCGTCTAGTCAATGACAAAGCTACTACCACTGACGCTAACATACATATTTAAGATAATTATATAGCACACTCGTGGAGAAATTACTTGAGAATAATTAGACAATGCTCACTACTCTAATGCTACGTTCATATCTATTTGAAATTGACAAATTGACTTGACAGATTGAAATTGCAAAGTTGACAATTGAAAAAAGTCAATTCAACTAGATGTGAGCAGCTCGTATGAAAACATATATATTATTTATGGTTTTCAATTCAAATCAATTTAACCAGGCGTGAACGCCACATAAGTCGCTGCATAGATATAGAAAGTTCACATCAATCAAGTGTATAGCTAGACTCAACACTTTGAGAAAGAATAACAGAAAAAAAGAAAAGGCTTCAGTAACATATTCCTTGTCCAACTGCAAGGTTCTACAGTGTCATACCAACCCTGTTGGTACGACCCTGACCTGCAGATCTACTTGCAGTTAAGCTTGGAGTCTGTTTGTCAACTTGGCATCATGTCATAGATATTTAATATTAAGAGTTCAGTGGAGTGTACATTTTGTGAACTGATATGAATATACGAAAGAATATGTGAATATGTGAATACATGTGAATATATACGCAAATATATGAATAAGTGAACCGAACTGAAAATATACATTAGAACAGTTATGATAGAATCTAACATGTTCTCACTGGGACTCAGAACTTTAGACTACAACGTGGCGGATTGCGCTGGAGTCACTCATGATTTTGTGTATAACACAGATTTAAATCTAAACCTGAAATTGTGCAATTAGTAAAATGATTTCATGTCTACAATGGACGATGCGTTGATCAGACGCACCCCATTGATGTAGGGTAGTACTTAGTATGCTTATAGTATGCTTTGTATCGATTGATTACGGAACGGACCTGTAACCTATAATTTCTGGTATGGCGATGACTCCGAACCTATAGCCTTTTAGGCCGCAGTGTACTACTGGGCTTACTCTAACCTCCTCTAACGTCGATTCCTGACGTGGGTTAATTACCCTAGACGTATCTCTGGCTGTCTACCCGGATAATGTAATCTAAAAACGAAACGGATCTGTAACCTATAATCTCTGGGATGGCTATGACTCCGAACCTATAGCCCCCTAGGCCGCAGTGTACTACTGGGCTCACTCTAACCTCCTCCAACGTCGCTTCCTGACGTGGGTTAATTACCCTAGCCGTATCTCTGGCTGTCTACCCGGGTAATGTAATGTAAAAAAGAAACGGACCTGTAACCTATAATCTGTGGGTTGGATACCACTCCAGACCTATAACCCCCCTGGCCGCAGTTTGCTACTGGGCTTACTCTGACCTCCTCCCACGTCGATTCCTGACGTGGGGCTATTTTCCTAGCCGTATCTCTGGCTGTCTACTCGGGTAATTTAATGTAAAATTCATTTTTATAGGCTTAATGTATTATTATTAGGATTGCATAGTACGTTTGCACTCGAATGATGGTAACATAGCAGCAAACTCACAATTTTCGAGCGTGTAAAGATTGCGCTTCAGACGCAAATCATACTACAGAATGATGAATCCTGCAGTAGATGCTTTAACACACACAAAAGTCTAGACGCCGATGCGTGATTTGGCTAGGATCACGCACCATAGTCACTGCATGCAACTAGATTAGGGCTAGCTTTGAAGCACACAGGGTTTTAACTTCGAGCATGACCTCATACACACGTCAAATCTTTGTAACGTAGTTTCACATGTGTCCGCCATTATCTGCTAGACCGCAAAAAACGTTGCAAACTTCAAACAAATATTGCACTTGTTTACGTAGTAATTATATTATGTCGGATGGCTAATGGTCAAACTGTGATTTGACTTTGCTGCTGCACTATACACTGGGGTATCGGTACCGGCGTATAGCGATATCGATACCTTGTAAGTAGCGAGGTAATGTAGGCCTAATATGGCGATAAGAATACCAAAGTAGACCGAAAAATAGTCGAAAAGGATAACCAATGAACACGCTTAAAAATAATGACTTGGATCACACGCTTACACCGCCTCTAAACAGATAGTGATACATAAAAGTATACACTAAACATGATACAGTATCTACGATTGATCATACTAATACACTTAAATAATATTGTAATGACAATTCTGACATATTGGATACCGAGGACCTGCCGTTGACAGTGCCCTGATCATAAAATATTTTTTGAAAAACACGTGAAGGTTGTGCTCTAGTTCACAATCTATATTATCATTCATGAATATTATCTCATTTGCCTCGACCTAGTCACTGTCGCTTCTAAGCTATGAACATTGTTGTCAGTTTATGTATACCAGATCCGTTAAAGAGTTCTCGTCAACGCGCGAGGCCTATACTGTACCATTTTGGACTTTAAATCTTTCTCACTCGGCGAAGCTAATTATTCTATTATTATCCTCTCTATGTCACAGATGTACTACTTTAAAAGTATATACTGTACGTTCAATACATATTTAAGATCTGCACATAATACTTAACATAATTATCTTTCATATTTACATCTTTTGTATTTAATACTGTTCACGCTGTGCTACACTATACGTGCACAAAATACATAGGCCTACTGTCTAATACAAGGTTCGTTTTTGAAATACCGATGGCCTGCGACCATCGAACGCACCTGGTCTTGTTGATGCTGACAAAAACGCCTTCGTTGTTATTTCACCCGAGGCCATTTCTGTCTATCCCGATAACTCCCCCGGTATTAATATTGCAATTGGCAATTGGGCGCGAGAGCGGATGATTTAGATTCAAAAAAAGGTGATGTAGTTGAGCGGTTAGGTGAATTCGAAGTGGAATGGATGAAACGTGCTGCTGTTGGACACCATTTAGTTTCGAAAATTTCGGAACCTGCGGAACCTGCTGTTGCTGAAGAAGGTCCTGCTGCTGCTGCAGAAGAAGGTCGTGCTGTTGCATGTGTTGAAGAAGGACCTGCAGCAGTTAAAGTTGCGGTTGAAGGTTGCACTTGTGCTGAAGCACAAGGTTCCAGTTGAGTAGACGATCCTGTCGGTTTGGGGCCAGTAGCATTAGTTCCCTTGTTGTTGATGCATGATGTGTGTGAGGGTTGTCCACGCTCCTCAGTGAAAAAGGGGACCTTTGTCAGCTCGCTCCGATTGGTTCGAAAACAGGCCCATCGGGTTTTTCCAAAGTTAGAAAATGAAGGTGAAGGAAAATCTCCCTCCCTGAATAAGCTAATGTCTCCGGTGGACCACTGAAATTGATGAGCTGCCTCTTGTTGGGCTGCCGCTTTCTTTTTGGGGGTTACTACCACGTAAAGTAGGGGTTTGAAAACGACTTCGTCGTCAGAGGACGAGAGGTCGTATAAATGACACCTTACTAAGTATGAGATATGTGCCTTAGTTCCCCTATTCTTTTTTGACACGTTTAAATGTTTTTCATTGTCATTGTTTTGTTGTATTTTCTCACAGCAAGCGCTCGCTTGAAGCGATTTACTGCCTGTCTCTTTGGTAGGTTTTTGAGATCCTCTAGATTGAAAAGTTCCCATAGTTCGTCCGAAGTGTCGGTGGGGTCGTTGTCCGGATCGTTCCAGTCCCACATGGGTTATCGTCGAACATTGTCAATCGAATCACAATGTTCAGCCGTCAGTATTGACGCTCGTTAATTTAGTTTGATTAAATTACCGTAGTCCCATTGAAAGAAATCGTTTTTTTTGTCTCCACCATATAATATAGTCCTACTTAGTACTAACCACTTTCGACTACGGTTTGATTATTGAAATTGATTAATTTCTTCTATTGAGTTTGTTAGTAGATTAGAGGACTAGCTACAATTTTAAGAGACTACAACGTTTTCATTGAGAGTACAGTATCGTGATTATTTCTTCGTTGTAATGTCACCGTTAAACTAAGGTAGAGCACCAGCTCCTTTCTCTCCTTCGGTTCTGCCTTTCAGCTCTCGGCTGCTAGATAGGTTGTAGATGGCTAGGTAGATTGTAGATAGATTGTAGATCCTTGCATCCTGTTTTCCTCGGTTTATATACCTTCCATTGGTATAGCCGAGGTCCACAGACTACAGGCTAATTGAATCGAACCAGAAAATCGAGTAAAATCAGAACAAATAAATTCTATAGCAAAGTCTTGCAATCAGAAGAATATCAGAAGAAAATCAGAAGAAAATTAGAAGAAAATCAGAAGAAAATCAGAAGAAAATCAGAAGATAATCAGAAGAAAATCAGAAGAAAATCAGAAGAAAATCAGAAGAAAATCAGCACAAAGCAATAAACTTATTCTACCAAATCAACCTTCATCCGTTATCTGATCTCTCAGACCAAAAGCAAATAATTACTCAGAACAAGCGACCCGTCAACTGGTATCTGTTTCTCAACACTACTTGTTCTGATTCTCTCAGAACAAAAGCAATTAATCACTGCCAGCACACCACCCCTTTGTGTGCCAGCAACTCTGTTGCCAACGAGCTAGCAGACGAAGCTAACTGGCCTAGGTTCCTCATCATTGA
>JAQIWG010006880.1:0-12863 GCA_034695025.1 Chamaedrilus cognettii
CGCCCACAGTCGTAGGCTGGTGCCCACCTCCAGCACTGCCACTAGTCCCCATCCCTGAGGAAGCACCGTAATTCCCTTCCGGTGCTTTATTATAATAGTCATTAATGCTCGCCTTAAAATTAGCGCAATTACAACCACCTTAGCAATGCAGTAATGATACAAGAGCTACAATAGATTGTAACAAAGTTCCGAATCGCATGTAGGCCATGAGGTCGGCTTTGAGGTCGGCGTATAGGAAAGAGAATTTCTAGGTTAAGCCACTTTAGAATTGACCGTGGACTCGATCATCAGCGGGCCTTGGTTCAGGTATAGATGTATCGGAGAGCAGGTCGTGCTTGTCGCACAGGGCGACCACGATCATCCACCAGCTCCCATCCATGACCGAGTAGCATTTGATGATGCTTCATGGTGGGGTGGTACACAAGATACACCAAGTTATTTTTTCTCGGTTGCGATGTTGGCGTAGGCTATTTGCATTTTGAAGCAGGCAGTAGGATTTGTTCTTCAGTGACCTCCGCTTCGCTGCACCGGACTCAGCCACGGTGCTACTCTTCTTGTCGCCATTGATGACATGCCATGAATTGGAATAGTTTCTCCATCAACACCTCCTCCTCAAGGTCAAGGCTAACGCCGCACTGCGAGATCCTTCGAGGGACAGCGCTTCACCATCTGGTCATACACTGACTTCCTTTCTATTCCGTAGAGGAATAAGTTGGCTTCACAGCCGGTCATATCGTACAGCTGCACCATGCAGCCTGCCATCTCGTCAGTGACCAAGCCACTGCACACAAAAGTCTAAAAACTAAAAACACTGATATGCGCCTACCAGACCAACCTTGCAGGTTCGATGTAGAGATTGTCAAAATCTCTGCATCAAAATTGTCTGCAAGGTCGGTTAGATCAGATGATAAACGACACCTTGTGGACATAGTCAGGGATGCCAAAGTGCGTTCATCCATTTTGTACTCATGGAGTATCCTCCTCCAAATCATGCCCAGTCTGACGACAGTGGTGTAGGGTTTCTTCAGATCTGCAGGTTTTTTTGTTTTATTTTGCTTTTTTCAGCAGAGAGCACAGTACACAATACAAACAGTGAAAATAAATAGAAGCTCAACCTAAGGCTCCCTATAAACTGCAGGTGAGTCCATACGAGTTTATAGTCGCGCTCACTAGGCCCCGATCCAAACAAAAATATTCCAGTCTTTGCAAATCATACATTTTATGCATAAGCAGTCACAGTGAGCATTAATATCAAAAAAGCTCGGGTTGCTTACATGTACGTAGTACTAGGTAGTACTAGTAAGTAGTACTCGTAGATAGATACTATTTCTCAAATAGATATGATCAAGATATGTTAAAGAAATGCACAATGGGGTACTGCCGAATTGTTTTGAGAAATAAAGGCTATCGTGGCTTTGAAAGAGAAAACATAATGATTTAAAAGAATGTTAACATTATGATGTCAAGATATTAATACTGCAATAAAAAATTGGAAACTAGTTTGTGTATGAAATATTATGGTAAAATTAGGTTAGTTTTAAGCGCTTATGGCAATGAAAATTGAACATTGAGAAATATATGGGAGTTTACAAACGTTCACGCAATAAAAACAATAGTAGGACCTAGATCAATGCAATAAAAACAAATGATAATAGCTGCGGTACACTATACTTAAAACATGTAATTAGTAATGTATATAATTAGTGAAAGATCGAGCTTTTTATGCCTTGCTTAAAATCATTCAAGGAAGTGTAATTGACCAGCACTAAGGGAAGCGAGTTCCAAACAGTTATAATCCTATCTGAGAAGAAATTTCATTAAGTTTTAAACAATGACCACGGGTACGAAAGTTTAAATCACGTACAAAAAAGTCATTAAATTTGAAGTCAATTTGTGACTTTACGATTTTAAAACAAAGAATTCAAAAAGTGTGTAAGAGCCTTACTTCTATCGGTATAAGTCGACACGTAATTAAGTGCTCACTATTGGCTGAATCATGAAGACGCATTGTAAAAGATCGCTGAACTGTTTCAAGTCTGTCTATATTATATCATGCAACAATTCATGAACAGTACTCCAAAATATAATGCAGAATACAAGATTTAAAAGCCAACGCTAACGGTTTGACGACTCTAGTTTTAAACGATTTAAAGATAAGATATATTCTTTGGTTAGCTCTGGCTATTATACAGTCGATATTATTCAAAAAATTGAGTTTGTGGTCAATAATAACCCCAAGGTCTCCGACTACCTTTAAAATCTGAAGATCACTCTCTCCGACGATTGATTGCAGAAAGTCTCTGGATGGGCTTGCTCTTCGGTGTCTTTCTGTGTGTTCGAGTTGAATGGCTACACACACTCCTCGGCAACACGATGTTCCAGCAAGTCAGTTAGGTCTACAAGTTGCTTGATCTCTGCCAGATAGATCACTGCCTTGAGAGCACTCTGCTCGATTTCACCAGCTATTGCTTTGACTTCCTCCCCGGGCTTCTTCATGTCAGGCAGCTTGGCAAGCGTCAAGAGTTTGTTGAGTGGGATGGGTACATGGAGGGAGGTATCATTTATTCGCCTGATTCCAGACGAAAACAACCAACGCCAACAATTTCATATCTTGCGCGCCACCCCTCCACAAAGCACCATCCTTCGTCACTCTTTCATGGGTGGATCATCTGGTGGATGTTCGCTGTCGCCCTGTACGTCGCACGCGACCTGCGCTTCCGATGCATCTACCTGAACCAAGGCCCGCTGAAGAGAGCGACGATGATTAGAGCAAGGAAGGGTGCAGGGAAGAAGATGCATGGTTATGCACAAAGGAGGAGGCTGGATTTATCGGAATCTGATGATTTAGACTGCTCCAATCATATCTGTAAAGCATAATTGGTGAATTTAAAATGCGTTAAAATTGTGTTCTGGTGGCCTTGTTATATAGAAAATTGATAACAATTCCTTTAGCAGGGTTAGATACGATTTCATATTGACATACTTCAGGTAGTTATATTTTAATTTTTCAGCATTCTATGAAATATACTTTTTTGTCCAAGAATGCAATATCTCATCATAGTATCCAATATCCGTGCATTCATCGCCCGCAGGTTCAGTGCTCTTACAAGAAACTTGATTTGACCTTTGATAGAGCATCCCCCCCTAAAAGTATCCACCCGGATAATCCTGGACGAAATATTGTATCCCCCAGATAATGGATAATCCCGGACGATATTTGCCGATATAAAGTATGCGGGGTGAATGAACATTTCCATCCCACTTCGTGCAGGATTATCCCCCTAGAATGCAGTAGAACACCTTATCTACACAATCCTCCGACGTAACCATGATCTTTTTTATAAAACTCTCACATATAAATCTGTGTAAATTGTGTAGGATATAATCATCATTATTAGAACGTCTATCATCTTATTGGCATGACACATGCAAAACATATGAGAAGATGATAGAACCTTATTTTTATGAAACTTGTAAATATAACTATAAATATCTACTTTATGCAGGAAATATGAAAATTGGAACGACTAACGCGTTCATCCAGATCCGTTACAACACGACACTTTTTACCTCTGCCCAATGTGCATAAGAATAGCATCTTGTGTACTGAACGAAACGGACTTTTGACGCAGGGTTCACTTCACATTCTTAGAATAACCCTCAGGATGTACTTTCTTGTCCAAGAACGTAAATATCTCATGATAGTAACTACTATCCGTCCAATCATCGCCCGCAGATTAAGTGCTCTTCCGCGTCTCCTTGTGCATATTACGCTCCCCTGCCGCTGACACCGCCGCCTCATTGCTTCCTGCACCTACAGAATCTGTCACCTGCAACTTGCCACACGTCACGTCCATTGTCGATTGTATTAGCTTTCTAGGATTTGAGGCCCATGATTCAAGGCCATCACTTGGTCATGCCTAAAAGCATGGATCCAATGTCTAGGTTTCGGTCTGCAGCTTTACAGCAAGAGGCATGAATCCGGCAGAGAATTTAAATTGCGCGCAGTTGCTTGAAGCAACTGCGCGCATCTGGCGTTCTAGCATTCAGCTCGCAACAAATGTGTACATCCTGCCTTTGCTGCTGTACGGAGCCGACACATGGAGTGTAGATGAATAGTGCATACTGATAAAAAAAGGCTGGATGGATGCCTTTGATCAGTTGCGCCTTTGTCGCATTCTCCGCACTTCGTAAAAGGACCATGTGACCAATACCGAAGTTATACGCCGTGTGTCACACCAAACGCAGCAGCAAGTCGTGTCGAAGACCATACATCAGAGACGCCTACAGCTGTTTGGCCACGTAGCTCGTGCACCCCGTTATGGACTACATGCGGGTACTGTGAGCCGCCATCGACATCCCATCATAGTTCTGAAAGCTACCTATGGGACTCATGGACTCGCGCTCATGGAACACATGGACTCGCACTGTGGAGGGGGACCTGAAGCCCTTCAACATGTGGCTGAACGCGCCATGGAGGAAGACAAAGAACAGATCGACTAGGCGCGCACTCACGCTCAACACTAAGCCGTCCGCAGCAAGCTGACGAACAAACGAGGTTATGGTAAAGAATCGCGTTAACCGCACATCGACGGCATGCATCCTATTTTTAAAAGTCACATATATATATATGTATTCGTCGATGTGCGGTTAAATATTCCAATTTCCAGCATGTGATCTGGACATGCAATAGCTCGTTGGAAAGGATTGGATGGTTATTCTCTATATTTCATGTCTCACAAAACAGTAACACACATGACTGCATACTTCGTCTGCAAGTATGTAAAATTATCATTTTTATTCGCGAATTTTTCTTCCAAAAATCACTAAATTTCAAATTTGTATACTAAGAATATTTTCAACAGAAAAATCCTATGGCACTTTCATATAGAGGATTAAAATAACTTTCAAACGAGCTATTACAAGTTGAAATATCTCAAACAGTTCTCGAGTTCTTGTCGTTTTGTTGAATCGGGTTGGCGGTCATCTTAACGTCATGAAACGTTACTGCACTCTTTTCAACAACTAACACCATGCTTTTCATGATATTTTGACCCTCCCAATCAATTCTGGATAGGTGTTAGTTAGTTACGCTTCAGTGCAATCTAACTCTGGAGTTAGAGCACTTTTTAAAATCTGCCTAAAATCTGACTCTATTTTACGGCGATATCGGCTCCGTCTTGCATTTCGATTTTCCTGCTAAATATCATGAAAACTAGATTTATCAAAATTAGATTTTTCAAGTAACGATCTGAAATCAGTTCAAAGAAGGGCCAGATATATCATCATTTCCGTCATCAGACCAATTGATGCGCATTTATGCGTGCATTCTTTCTACACTCATTTTAGGCAGGAAATTTGTCCCATATTATTATTCGGGAGGATGTAAACGAAGTAAATTTAGGACGTATGAGATCATCCATGATCCACATTTCAGTTTTTCTCGTTCACTTTTCCATAGTAGCACAGGTTGGACGCTTGCAATCACTGACACACGCCCTTACGTACCCTGACCCCACAAAGTTACATCGGGAGACGGATGGGTCGTTAAGCAGAGATTAAGCCGAAACTTAATGCGTGAAATGCATGTCCATACGTACATTTTGCAGTACAAAAGGCAAAGCTCTGGGGGGGGGCGATTTTCTTCAGTGTAAGTTTTTGAAACGACTTTCAGATTTCTTGCTTTATCTGCAACTTGTCTTTGAAACAATCTTCATATCATTGACTTTGCTTTGCAATATTTTATATTAACAGGGATTTAGTAACCTGCCCATTTGTATGGCGAAGACCCATCTTTCACTATCTCATGACGCTGAAAGAAAGGGTGCTCCATCAGGGTTTATTCTGCCAATAAGAGATGCAAGAGCCAGCATTGGAGCCGGTTTCATCTTTCCTCTTGTTGGTTCGGTAAGTAGCCTAGTGTGTATACAATAACGAAATAATACTTTAATCGTGGATATTGTCGCTGAAGATGTAAGCACTCTTCTTTAATTGGTGAAAGTTGGACATGTCATCTACATGTATGTAGTAATTAAGTGTACTCTCAAAGTTCTAGCTGTAATAATTATTACTAATATTGCTGCTTTTCGAACTAATGGACAGCTTTTTCTTTGATTTTTTGTTATTGAACAGTATAAAACGGACGATAAAATAGTACGATTGGGGGGATGCAATATCACGCTAGGGGATAATCCCGAGCCGAACATATTCCGGCCGGATACTCTATTTCAATGGGCGGATATTCTAGTACAGGGATGTGTATATCATGACACCGTAATACACTGAGGACGTTTTAGGATCAAAGTCTTTGATTTCCTGTGAGAGCATAATAAAAGCATAATAAATTACGATTTCTTGCATTGCTAGCAGTTACTAACACATAATTGTGTTTTATATAAGTAATGCGCTAGCACCAAACCAAGTGTGCCCCAGTTGAATCCAATCAAGTCTTGTAAGCGGATAATGTAAACGGTATCAGTATTAAAAGGACGGTTGAATCATATAAAATTATATTTTAAAAATCGTATAAAAAGATTGCACAAGGTCCAACACGACCAGTCCTATCCAATAAGAGTAAAAAGGTAGGTGATAGAATAAAATACTCGTGAAAAAATGCTGCCCGTGGCGTAATTAGGGAGATATCATACTCATTAAGATATAGATTGAAAATATATAGATTGAAAATATATTTAGACTGAAAGTGTATTGATTGAAAATATGTAGGAGTGTAGGACGGATGATGGCCGAAGCCACAGCCGCCACCGAAGCAGGTACCAACCTTCCCCGGGTAATAGAAACCGGTTCTCGGAGGAAGTGTGGGGTGCCTGTTCCCCTCCTGCTTTGCTGTCAAGCAAGGTGTCGGTGTTTTTCACCAGCTAGATATTCACCGGCTAGATTTTCACCGCCTAGATATTCACTGGCTAGATTTTCACCGGCTAGGTATTTACCGGCTAGTTTGGCAGCGTGCGAGCTGTGCGATGAGGGCGAGTTGCTACAACTCGTAGAAACTCTTAGGAACTTGCAGGAAGGACAAAATTGATTGGCCAACGGAAGAGGGAAGAGGCATTAGTGGTCAGGCCATTACAAAGTCTCTAGAACTAGGGAGGGGATGTCAGGGGGAGGAAGCACGGCCTGATATAGTGTGCAAGCCTCTCTCTCTCCTGGCAGCGGCGTCGCCAGCGTTGCAAAAGTGCGGGGGTTCAATCGTCCTAATTTTTTTCGGGAAGACATTTCCTGCCCTACATACATAACGCATTATGCGTTGTGCATTTCGTACAAGGGTATATTTTTAAGACATCACTTTTCAGCCATCAAATGCCAAAAATGATGGTTTTTGGCCAGAATCATCGTACCACCTGATAAACGCCCAGAAGCTCACGAGCGGGGGGGTGCTGAAAAAATTTTCAACTCCCCAAAATTAAACATGTCAATAAAGGCTTCTTCAGCTGCCTCGAAATTATCGTACATGCGATAATTGTACGATAATATCGTACACCCGTTATCGTATATTGTAAAAATACCCTTTTTGAGCTCAGATTATCGTACAATTATCATAGTATCGTACATTTGGCAACGCTGCTTGTGATCATTAATATTTTCTACAGCGTGGCTTAAAAGTAAAGGACCCATCCAATTTCTTCAAAAACTACGGAAAGCAATAAGCGTTGTCAATTAAATTTTGACCACATTAACTCATATAATTGCTTCGTATTTCTGATAATTTTTGTTGAATTTCATTAAGCAGTTAAAAGATATGAGTAGTCAAAGTTTACCTACGAAAAGACAATTAACCAAGCTGGGAAACTGCTTAATTGCCATTTGCACTGCTTGTGCAAGCCATCAATAATTGTTCACGCTGCTGCATATCTTTCTGATAAGTAGAGAATGTTCAAATGTGTCTCACATTGTGGTAATTTCATGTGTTCGATGCTGATTTTTTTTCACGTGTTTTCATAACGAGCACCGTGTTGCTAAATGGTGATAATTGACAGCGCGCCACATTGACCCCCAGCGCTTTTGTGTCATTCTTTTTTTATACTACGCTCTTCCAACGTTCCACGTGCATGTTGGAACCAAATTTTGTCAAAACATGAAGTGTACATTTCCTGGATTGATAACAATCATTGAATTCGAATTTAGAAGAGATCGTTACCGCAAAATTGTTGATGCGATTAGCAATTGAGCAGTTTCACAGCGTAGTAGACACGTTTTTTTGTAGGTCAACTTTGACTACTCCTATCCCTTAAATCGCTTGATGAAATTCAACGAAATTCGGCAGAAACATGAAGCAATGATTGGAGTTAATGTGGTAACAATTTCATTGACAACATTGCGTTCCGTAGTTAGATTGCGTTCCGTAGGTTAGACAGGCGCTGTACAGTGCACACGCACGATTCGAATCAGTCTCAACGTTTAGAATTAATGCTAGTTGGCCCAAAAAAGGTTGCCGTGTGTACACATATGTGGACGCCAAGACGTACATGTACATGTAGGAGTATAGGCCTATAAGTAAGCTTCAAGGAAACGGGCTCTGAGTCCGCCGACTCGGATCTATTCGTGCGTTTATGTGCTGAGTTCCTTGGACAGAAACCGGTGGTTGTGAAATCTTGGAGGCTTGGAAGGCCATCGAAATCAACTAATAAACGGTTGCTCCTTGTCACACTGAGTTCGTCAGAGGCACTAAACTCCGTTCTTCAGGAAGCCAAACGACTGCGCAGCGCCGACATCGATTAGGTTAAAAACAGTATTTTAATTAATCGCGATTTAACGAGGGAGGAAGCCAAGGCTTCATATGAGAAGCGTGTGGACAGACGAGTCAAGACCGCTGCTGAGGCGGCATCTGCTGCGGCTGCGGCGGCTCCCGCCGCTGCGGCCGCGGCAGCCGCTGCTGCCACAGTGTCTACTGTAGCAGCTGAAAATTGTCCTCCTGTCAATGTCAACGTCTCCGCCCCGCAGGTCAACATGCCGCAAAATCCGACCTTATCCACTCTGCTCCCCCAGGCCCTGAGCATTCCAGGCGCATGCTCATCGGCTAAACAGCGCAGCGCACTCCCTGGTGTCATCGCGGCCTCCACGTCTCACGTTGCGGGCCCTGCAGAGCCATCGACGGCGTCCCTAGGGGGCGGGGGCTCGGCGTCACCAGCGCGGCGTCGGGGGAGTCTGTGGTCTGACGACTGCGCGGAGCACCATGGGGGTGGCACGTGACTACCCCCATCAGATCCTACCTCAACCCCTCACCCCCCGCATCGGCTGTCGACTGATGCCCCTGAGTTCGTCCCTGCTGCTAATCGTGCTAGCCTAAGTGTGTCTAATTTAGGAAACGTCAAAACCTGATCTCCTGAACGAAACATTTATTGCAAATTGCACCGCCGACAACGGTTTTCTTCCTGCAATGCCAACAAGGGGATCGGACTACACTTTGGAGTCTGTTAATTTTGATTGTTTCATGCTGCTTAAATGTTTGACCAAATTAAAAAGCCAAATAACCTCGGGTCCGGATGGTCTCCCCCCAATTTTTTTCAAAAATTGGCTGGCCCTTTGACTCCGCCGCTTACGTGGTTCTTCGATGAACTTATGCGTCTAGGCGACGTACCCACTGAATGGAAAGTGGCAAATGTTACCGCAATATTTAAGAAAGGCTCTTCCTCCGACCCGCAATACTACAGGCCTATTTCTTTGACATGCGTGTGCTGCAAACTTTTTGAATCTTGCATCAAACTAGTTCTAGTAAATTATCTGCACAAGCACGGTTTCATATCAAATGCTCAGCACGGTTTCCTGGAGTCTAGATTCTACAGTCCCTTCACGACTGGACAAAAAATTTGGATGAAAAAATGATACTACTATAGCATATATTTATTTTGCAGAAGCCTTTGATCGAGTGTTTATTCTCAAACTTCTGCATAAATTATGCCACATTGGAATTGCTGGTAACCTTTTTTCTTGTATTCGCTCACTATTGACAAACAGAAGACAGCGAGTTAAAGTATGCGAGTCTTTTTCAGAGTAGAAGGATGTGACGAGTGGTGTACCACAAGGGAGTGTTTTGGATCCAGTACTTTTTATCATTTTTATTAATGACCTCTGCAATGTTATGCCCCCGGAAATAACTTCTAAGCTTTATGCCGATGACTTAAAATCTTACTTGCCCCTCACTAACAACAACAGTCCCAACATATTTCAATTTGCATTAAACGCACTGTCAAACTGGTGCGACACATGGCAACTCGCAATCTTAGTTAGCAAATCTGGCTTTTTGACTATTTAAAATAAAAACAGTACGATGGAACACCCAAATTATATGTTGGCGGGCTTCCCATTACAAACCATGGACGAGATCAGGGACTCGGGGGTCCTAATAAATCAGAAACTGAATTTCTTCACCCGATTTACGGCGATCGTAAGTAAAGCTAAGCAGCGACTTTATTTGCTTAAGAAATGTTTTATTACATGCAGTGTAGACAAGCTAATTCATGGTTTCAAAGTCTTTATCCTCCCTATCCTAGATTGTTGCTCACAAGTCTGGTTCCCACATTGTGAAAAAGATATTACACAACTTGAAGGTGTTCAAAGGGGTTTTACCAAACGTTTACCTGGGTTTAAAAATCTAACGTGCAGCAAAAGGCTGGTCAAGGCTGGACTATGCAGTCTTGAACTGCGCCGACTCCACGTCGACCTTTGTCTTTGTTATAAAATTACTCACTCTAAAATCCATTTAGACTCGTTTTTTACCCAAATAAATACCATCATTACCAGAGGATACAGCTTAAATATAAAAGCTACCGTGCAAAGACTTGATACTGCCAGATACTTTTTTGCCTATCAGACTGCTCGTGCCTGGAACTTGCTGAAAGAAGAAACCGTGTGTTCACAGTCCATTGCTCAATTTAAAGCAAATCTGACTGTGGAGGACTTGTCCTCTTTGCTTACCTGTTTTTAAATGTGTTTTTTTTAGATGATTTAAAAGTTGATTGTCACGTATATAGGATTTTAAATTATTATGTAGTCTATTTTATTATGTTGAGATACTGATTGAATAGCGCAGTGATTTGAAAAGTATTTTATGGGAACCATGTTAGAGCCACTAGGGCCTTTAGTCTCCCTTTTCAAGCAGATTGTATTTTATATAGTGTGTTGATGTTTTTATTATATGTGCTCTGTGCTTGAAATAAAATTGCATACATACAAGTCAATAGGCTACTACTCACAAGGAATGATTCCCAGCATTCGTTACAATTCTTTCTGTCGACGGTACATCCATCCCCCCCCCTTATAAAAACTCAACAGATTTACATGAATCTCAGGACAGATCCAGAAAAAAGTGGGGGAGTCCAGACCCTACAGGACCCCCCCGTGGCGACGCCGCTGCCTGTCAGTGACGAAGGTGGACGGACGTGTCGAAAAGCGCCTTCTGCGTGGCAGCCAGTGTTATTTTACTCCCATGATTCATTTTCGTTCTAGTTCCGATTCTCTTCTCCGCTCGGCATTTTGCTTTCACTTCTACTTATATAATAATTTTAGTTCCACTTACACTTCCAATTTCTGTATCATTTTAGTTCAATTTCAACTTCCAGTCATTTTAGTTCCACTTCCACTTAATCGATCATTAGTGTTCCACTTCTACGTCCAAACGCCAAACATAAGTTATTAATTTATGCTTTATTTATAACTTCAATTTCACATGTCTAATATACGAAGTTTATTTCACAACTAGAGCAGAAGAAAAATCACAAACGTAACAAGAAACGTTTATCAAAAAGTGCAACAAGTTAAAACAGGTGCATCGTGGTATAAAATGTTGCAGATAAAATTAATATAGCTATGACTAATATACAGTAAGGCATTGACAATTTTGAAGTTTCAAGTAGGCCAATTAAATCTGAAGCTACACCCCGGCTCAATAATAAATAGCATAATTGCAGCTATGAGATGAACTACTAATAGGCTACATCAGAAATGTCAATAACAAAGTCTATAGACACAGTTAGTCAATATAGGTCATAAAAAATTTTATAATTACACAAAGTAATGTTGTACTATAGCTTCTACAAGAGTAAGTGGGAGAAGATTGCCCAATGAGACATGGCAAGCAATACAGTGTGGAATGATTAATTGCAGTGAAGAGCTGAAATATATGTTTAACTTATACAAATGCAATAATGTAAGCCAGATATTACGTAACAGGGTGACAGGGTGTTATACCGTATAGCACATAAAGTAAGAGCTGTAGGCTAATACATGAATGTAAGAGCTGCAATACACACATGCATGCACACCATCTTTTATGAGTACCTTATAATAGTGAGTGATCACCTATTCTAGTCTATGATATTCTGGCGTCGCGTCCGGCAGGGGACAACAAGGACCCCCGGACCGTCATACAGCAAAATCCTTGCAGTGCCATAAGAATAGGCACATAGAACGTGCGAACAATGTTGAGTAGAGGGAAGCTACAGAATGTGAAGCGTGAGATGGAGAGGAATGGCTTTATCGTATTGGGTCTGTGTTAGGTCAGGTGGAAGGATGGGAGGAAATTTTATAGCGATGGTTGGTTATAAAGTGTACTATTCTGGTGGGGAAGAAAGGGTACAGGCATGGGTACAAGGAAGGCGATAGGGGTAATGAGGACATTGTGTGAAAGGCGCTTGCAATTTGGTAATGACGTGTGTGTTTGCTTCATAGATTTTGAAAAAACATTTGATAAAGTAAACTGGGTGAGAATTATGAACATTTTGAAACGGATAGGAGTAGACTGGAGGGACTGCAGAATGGTGGGAGAGTTGTATATGAATTAAGAAGCCGTTGTGATGGTACATGAAGAGTACTCAGAGCTAGGAATAGTAAGGAGCGGAGCCAGACAAGGA
>JAQIWG010006881.1:0-12862 GCA_034695025.1 Chamaedrilus cognettii
CAAATAGTCAGTGCTATGTGCATTGTATAGTTACTAGCA
This sequence comes from Chamaedrilus cognettii, assembly GCA_034695025.1. Lineage (NCBI taxonomy): Eukaryota > Metazoa > Annelida > Clitellata > Enchytraeida > Enchytraeidae > Chamaedrilus > Chamaedrilus cognettii. Next base: position 40 of record JAQIWG010006881.1, read on the forward strand.
TACGCTATGCTCAAACTTAGTTGATTAATAAGGATTATAACACCACTAATATATAGTACAATGTCATGTAGGCATGTATACCGACCATTTGCAGCTGCTGACAAGACCAATGAAGCTGCGAGAAGGAACGCAACGGCGATCACCAAAACAAGCGCACGAAATTCAGACATTTCAGTCGTGAAACTCCCAATGACCCCAAGGCACAGCTGCAAATAAATACTTGAAATTTTTAGCAACTAAATTGTAGTCGAAATTAGGGCGTATTAGAATTATATTATTTGCTATTGCATGCCATAGCCCTCACACACGGCTTGCGCTATTTGCATACGGTTGTGCTAAGATCAAAATGAAGCTTTATTATAGTCTAGGAAGGCTATGCCTTTTATAGTAATTGTCTATGCAATAGGCCTATGCCTGAATTATGCCCTTTGCTCACTCACAAAGCAGCAGAGCCAATTATTACAGTAGCCTATGCCAAACAGTTGTTTTGCAGACACACTGACACGGATTTGATTCTACTTTATCTCATCTAAAGGCTTTTATGAGTGTATATACGTGTAGGAGGCAATTTAATGGACAACATGGTTCAATTTTCAGAGTTATTAGATGGGTCAATGGTCACATAATTAGCCTACCACAGAATAGACGATTAATAAATTGTGAGTGCCTTTCTTGACAAGAAGCAGACTTTTAAATGGGACTGTTGAGGCAACTAACAAAAATGGTTCTCTAAATGAAGACGGATGATCTGTTACTGCACGGTCTAGTCCACATAGCGCACACGATTTTAAATCGCTCGTAATCTTATTGACGTTATTATGCTATGACATCTTGCCGCTATCGCAGCTTCTCGAACTCCACGACTAAAATATTTAAAAAATGACCGAATGCGGAACATTTTAAATTATGCAGTGATTAACGTCCATACAATTCAAAACGGGTCAAATCGAGGTACAGAAACATTGCTAAAAGAGACAGACTAACTGCTACATCTAAATTATTGCTCTTAGTCCATCTTATTCGCTTCATTTCATTTAAATTGTTGTGAAACCACTCTATCGTAGATGCACTTTTCCCTCAATCGTTGCGGTGTCACAAAAAAGACAATTATAAATCATGACAGCGGGGGCCTGCGCATTTGCATGGGTCTTGTTTTGGATCCGTGACTTAAGTTATATCCCTGCACAGATTGATGCGGATACGATCTGATGCACGCACATTGGACAGGCCTACATTAACTAGCTTGTAGTGAATTTTCTGGCGTCAGAATATTGTAAGCCTACAATGCCTACACGTGTAGACCAATGGGTTGATGATTAAAGGGTAAAAATGTCATCTAATTTGTATGCTCCACGCCTGCAATACATAGGCTATACTGTACATGTGGATTATAGACTATTAATGAGTAGTCACATGATGCTATTAATCGACTTGTGACCTACGCGTCTGCACTTGTAATGAGTTCTGTTGTCTCGCACACCGATCACACCAGCGCCAACAGTATTCTTTTGATCTTTCGATCCAACCTTTTGGTCTTTTGATCCAACCTTTTGGTCTTTTGATCCAATTTTGGTCTCTTGATCCATTTGCAAATAAAAAAATTACGTTTAAACGTTCTTTTGAGAGTAGGCCCTAGAAATGTGTGTGAGAGTAGTCATGTGTTTTAAATGTTTTTTCGAAGTAGTAGGCCTAATTGCGAATAATATTACTGTAAAAGTAGGCCTAGTAGTCGTAGGCAAAAACCGAGCCTATCAGTATGCAATTTGTAGGCCTACTATTGACCTTCGTCCTCGATAGTCGTAACTGCAAATCCTATCAAAGTAGTCCACCTTTCAAAGTCGAAAAAAATGTCGTTAATAAAAGTCATACGGACGACGTTCAAAACATATAATTTCAACAAATTCAAGTTCAATTTCCGAAATAATCAAATATAAGGCTAAATAAGGCAGTCAATAAGGCAATCAATAGAAATCCTTAAATAAATAAAAAGTTGCATTAATGAAAGTTAGAATGTTGTCACTTTAACATTACTTATCGAAAGTCTTCCTTCTAGTTGAGTCATAATCATGAACAAATAATAGATTGTTGAGTAAAAAAATAATGTTCAGCAAATCGCTGCGAAATAATGACCCATAAAAACTTTCAGTGGTAATGAACTTTTATAATACTCTATATCATACAAATTTACTGAACGCTTTGAGAGAATTCTCTTTTTTAAAATTGGCATTCTTCAAATTCAATGATTAATGTCACATGATCAAGTCATTATTTTAAACCATTTACACTTTTATAATGCGTCATCGATTCTGGAGCATTGCTGTAAAATCAAGTAGACTTATTTATTTAATTCTAAATCTGCTCAACGTGAGTAATCATAGATGCTGAAGCCGAAGAAAGAAGGCGCGATTTGCTGTGTCTTCTTCTTGACAGCAAGGACATCTTCGTCGTGTGACTGGACGTCTTGGATCCACGACCAATCAGAGAAGCGCTAGAGTCACTGGCTGATTGCGACGAACCAAACGATGGCGCAGCCGAAGACATCCGCTCAATGACGTCATCGGTGATGTCAGCAGTGACGTCAAAGGTGATATCACTATCTCGGTGGTCGCTGGGTGTCGCCGCCTCTACGCAGCGAAGGGCTTTGGCAACGAATCGGAGGTGAGACGTGGGACGGGTCAGCAAGTGAGTGATTCTGGAGTACTGCTCCTCCTGAAATACATCACATGGGAACAGGGGTTGAAAGTTGAAAATACGGAAATATTCAAATACCGAAATAAGAGGCATATATAAGCATGCCTCCAGTTAAAGAGTAGAATCGCTTTGAAGCAATAATATTTAAAGAATATTTTGATCTTATAGTAATCTCATGGACCTACATAGTGTGTGAAACATTAGTGCACCTAATAAGCATTAAGATGTCTGTTTAGTGTCTTATATTGGAAAGTCGGTAATAGTTATCAATGGCATTCATACGCCATCAACCAAAACATAAATATCAAACTAATATAAAACAAAATAAATAAAAGTCAATTAATATAAAAAAATCAATTTGACACTCTAATATTCCAGTCACAACATTCAGTTCTTTGCTGGTTGCAAAGAATTAACTTAACTGCAGACTTGGGGCAATCACTTGCAATGCAATTCACTTACATTTCTGAACTTTTTCCTAAGTCGGACTTTAAATAACCCAAATCTGGTCGCCGAGTACAATGACGTCATTATTTGATATAAGTGCGGTATGGAGTTTCAAATAGCACACGATTTTCTTAAAATATGCTTAATAACTCCTTAAGACTAAGGCCAGCTTTTTGATCAAGTGTTAAATTTAATCCCAGGTTATAACGTCATCTCCCTCAATCAGCGCACTAAACGCCAGATCAGAGATTTGTTTATCCTCACGTGATTGATCTTACACATAAAAATTAAAATTAACATTTTTATACGTGATTGAAAATTCAAGCTCAAGATTTTCATAATATCGCTTTGTGAATGAGAGACTCCAGTGACATTCCGAAATACGCATACCTGCATAACGTCAGCGAAGTGTGCGCTGCTGTCCATCAGTAGCTCGCACAGCCTCAGCGCCGCGTAGAGCCCCCTGGCGTACGCCGCGTGCGCCTCACACGCCACGTTCACACACGACGCGTAGACCCCCCCCACGCTTCCCCTCACAGCCCCTGCACCGCTGTCGTGACGGGGTGCATGTGATGGCGAGGCGTCAAGGCGGTTAGTGTGGTGGTGGTCGGTTCGTGGAGCGGGTGCAGGGGGGGCGGGGTGAGCCAGGGAATCCAACGCATCGCTCAGTCGTTGGACGCAGAACTCAGAAACTCGCACCAGCTGCAAATGAAGGGCAGAAAATGCGTAGTATTAATTTGAAGTAATAAAAAAAATATGATAAATTTTTTTTATGTGAATTTTTCGAAGTAATTATGAAAATACAGAATCGGAAAATAAGCAGGTACGGTGCAAAAAAAGAATCGCAGGTAATGGTTAGAGATAATTTGCCGTTACATAGTATGATTACAAAAGTTGAGTGATTTTTTATAATCAACAGTTTTAAAAAGGTGGAATCTCATCCGAATCTCAATGGGTGCATTAGGCCAGATAATGGGCCCATTGTAATTTAGTAAAAAATTACAACTTTTTTACAGCAGACCATTGCTCAGCTTCCTTCTTTAAACATTAATAGGAGGTGACAAAACATAATGCTTCAGAATAATTACCTTATGAAGTAAGTAGGTCTATGCATGTCATCATTTAAGTGAAGCATTCCAAGAAGTGTTGCTAATAAACAACGCGCATCCTGTGCTAACCTTGTTAAGGTTCTGGAAGATGGTTGACCTCTGGTCAGCGGTCAGGACCCCGCCCAGAGCTTGATCGAAGTGTTGCAGTTCGTTCATCTCTGCGACAAAGTCGGTCTCTATCTGCAGCAGCCTGAGCGCCGCCACGTACTGGCGCGACTGCGTCACACTCGCTCTAACCTATACCCAGAGATTGCAGAGCCCCTAGTGTTAGGTTTTTTATTCAACAAATCGGCAGCAACACAGAACTACAACAACAACCACAAAAATTTCATAAACAAAATAAATAAGCACCGTTAGGCCTATACGCTATAATATTTCTTTGCAATGGCAAAGAAACAAAACTGTTTAAAGTTAAACAGTTAAAAATTTTAACAAAACTGAATATTTTTAGTTTCTTCTACATTTTTGAGATGACGTCACGTCTATTTAATATTTAAGTTTTAAATACCAACAAATAAATTTGTTAGGCAGCAGTTTAATATTAACCAGCAACTATAGCAACTTATTGACCAACTTAGCCGCAGAACTCGGAAGCGGCCAACAGACGTGAATTAATGATATGCGAAAAATGAAAATAAATTATTTATATTAGTTTAAAGTAATTATGAAAATAATTGCGTGCTTAATAAGAATTATTAGTCAAAATTGTATGTAACTGTACTTTATAGAATCACAAACAAATAAAATTTTTTATGTAATTATTATTCACTTTTTACTTATTGTCTACCTTGTTAGCCTGATCGTCAGCAGGCTGTTCCCTGTCGCACATCCCTTCTCTCTCCTGGCGCTGAAGAGCAGAGTTACCAGCGCTTCGACGCATCTGCCTTCGAGTGACGGCATCACGTCGGACCAACCGAGCCTGCTGGCACGAGAACGAGCGAGCGTCGTTGATTTTGTACGGAACTCGATGGGTTGTGTCGCACAGAACGCCTTCCTCTGAATAAACATCGTACAAGTCCGCGCTTACGGCCTTTGTCACAGGTGAAAGCTGTAGCCGAGTCGAAGGAAGTTGCAAAAGTCTCGAAATTGATTCGTAGGTGTTGATGCCTGATGAGGACTGACGTGCAACCAGATGGCTGTCGTCGCAAATGATTGCGTAGCTCTCTCCTTCGGTCTCTGTGGCATTTGGTGTCGAAGAACATTCGGTGCACAGAGTGTGAAGAGATTCGTACGTGTTTACACAGGATGCATGCACATCGTTGCGTGGAACACAGGCAGCGTTGACTGGAGCTGGCACGAGATAGGTTTCGTTCGACGTACAAGGCCTTTTGATTTCTAGACAACCCTCCTCACCAGTTGCATTCTGGTACACGTCTTCGACATCGGATTTCTTGAAAGGACACACACGTGGATTCGGGTTTTCTTCGTTGCTGCAAAAAGTGTGAATGGACTGGTAAGTGTTCATACCTGACGCCTCCGAACCGTTCAGGGTATGAACCAAAGCACTAGGGACGGCTATTGATGTTCGCCGGAAGTAGTTACGGCTGTCGGTCCGCGACTGAACGCACGCCATCAGAGTTGTAGTAGCATTCGCGTGTCCATCACGCATGGATGTGTTCATACAGTGAACGCCACGACAGCGTTCGCACACGTTCGCTCCTGATTTGACGCAATCCTCTAATCCAAACTTGACGGCTGCGGTTTCGACGAATGGAGGAGTCACGTGTGAGGGGCAGCGACAGGGCACTTCCGGTTTCCCTGATGAGTCGAACGATACGCAGGAGACTCTGAAATCTGGAGAGGAGTCATCGGGGGAACGCACGACGTCGCAGAGAGAGAGGGAGCATGGGCGAGGAATGCGAGCATCGCCGCGCGTTTCAGCGGAGATTGTGAGGTCACAACACGCGCTAGCGAGAGTGACGTCACATGCGCCTCTATTCTTCTTCGTCAGCCGTTTAACGAGCCTGCGAAACATCTTCGCTCACTGGAATCTAAAAACGAATGCAGATGATGCAAAGTAGTTTTGTTTATTATATTTTTTGACATGAAGTATTTATAGAAATAGTTATTAGACCTAATAAATGAATTAATTATTCACAGATTGTATTTAATTTTATATAACCGTGATTTGAATAAAATTTTCAATCAATTGCTTTATTGTAAGAGGCATACTAATCCAAACGAATAAGCATGCAAGACAATATTGGTTACACCAGCCTCAAAACAGCATAGATCCATACGTTACTCCGCATTGTGGCTGAATAAATTTTCGAAATTCGGACAGTAAACAGCAGTTTGTTCCAAACAAATTACAAGAAAATGTCGGGCATACTGCTATGTTTTTTTAATTCATCAAATTTATGCGTGAGCAGTGAACTAGCCTATAAGCTAGAGTTTGTGAATTAATCGGCATGCTAGATTCTACACGTTGATGACAAATATTATATTTCTATCTAGAAATCTACTAGAAATCCTTTGAAACTTGACTATAGACCACACAGTTAGGCTACAGAGAAACTGAACCTCCGCTAGAGGAACATAGGAACATCACACAGACAAAAAAACAGCAGACACCAACAATCCAAGATGCAAGATGCTATCAATAAATACATGCGACTTACATGCGGCGAACAAATCTCAATATGTGCATCAAAGGCACCTAGGCAACAACAGCCTACTAGACTATAGAATCTCAACCCTGCCGATATTAAATTTGATACATAAGCCTTGGCTATTTGTGAAAATTGAAATAATATTAAAATATTAAATTATTCCGCGGCACTGAACAACTAGAACTATTACAAATAATCACGATTATATTCAAAATCAATATTATCTATGACATTTGGTGTGCACTTTATAGACCAAGGCAGCCTACTATAAGTTGAATTATATAAAAGCTTCACTGATCAAAAATGATTTATAATACAAAAGACACAAACAATAATTACCAAATTGGCAAAGCCTTAAAAGTAGTTCGCTATACCTGCATGTATGGCAGGCTAAATTGTACTTACCGATCGTTGTACTATGAGATGTTCTTTTTGAAGTGTCTGCTCCACTAGTTTTACTCTCTACTCTAGTTCTACTCGCTCATCGAATGAATACTTCGGCAATAAACTTTCTTTTTATACCCTAAACTAAGCCCCTCTGACATGGCTTGCTTTTGTTTACTGCAGCTAAATCTTTTAGGCCTCTAATTGTATAAGATCATTTTTTGCTAGGCAACTATTCTAATTCGAATGCCAATTGACAGTAAAACTTAATTGACATTGATGCTCGCATGCAGTGGGTTGAATCATTGGGACGAATCCAAGTTATCAAGCATCGCATCATTATCGCATCATCGTTTTTGCGCTCAATAATTGTTACTGATTGAGGATTAGGATTTTTCAACGTCGAGCTTTTTAATAGAGTACGGCTTGTTTGGCTACGGTAGCTATTAGTGAGTTAATTCAATGCGTTGGCTAAGACTAGATAACTTGGTTGGCTTGTAGCCTCAAAATCAAATCTTTTGTGTGCAAAGCCGGTTACCTGGAAATCGTTTTGAGTTATTCGATTTGTCTCCTCCTTCCACTGCGCCTTCAATAATTATTATCGCAATGGCAGATTGTTTGCAGAGAAGCGTATCCAAATTAACTAGGCCGACACAAATTCGTATTGCTGGCTTACAATATAAAATCGCTTGTACTGCAGAAGCCTTCTCTAACGCTCTAGCCTTCAACAAGTAGGCCTAAAAATTGTCACTGATGCCGAGATTAAATGCAGGCCAACTCTTCCATAATGTTAACCTAACGATAGGCACGTTAAAATGCTATAGACGATAATATTCAAGATTTGTTTTAAAGTACATCCTTTTCTATATTCTGATAAACTGTTTCATAATTTGATGCAAAGCGACTACCCTAACTATGTCAAGCGGATAACTACGTGTACCAATAAAAAACGAAGCATGACCGCAGCCGAGAAAGTTTGTCACTTCAACTAGGTGACTATAATTGCTGCAATTCTTATAGCATGACGTCAAGTGCTCTGTGGGATTATGATTATTAATTATGCCACATCGTATAACTTTCAATAGTTCAACTATTATAGAAGCATCATTGTAATTGCTGTTCAAGTGCATGCAACATGGAAGAGTTTGCCCGGGGGATTAAAAAAGTTTAACCAATCTCATTATCATGAGATCGTGTCACCTTAGCAATGTGTTAAAAAGCTCAAGAGAGTCAGCATGCAACCCCCCTCCCCACCCCTAATAACCCTGAGTTTGCTGAAAATCGGTATGAGCACGGGACAAACTTTTCGAGTATTAGGAAGTCGTAGGCCTATAGGCCACGTAAAATTCCAAATGTCCGAATTTGGGAGTTTTATCATTTGTAATTAATGTGAGGACAATGCAGCAATGATCCATATATTATTCCCAGTCTTGTCGAATTTATGTTTTTCCATTTTCCGCCAATAAGTAGATGGTGAAATAAATAAATAAGTAAATTATGCCTTCTAAAATTCATTTGCCAATTATTTGTATTCCCAAATATCGCAAAATTAACCCTGAATCACAGTGACTAAACATCTTTGATCAGTCATTGTTTGATTACGGTTTAAAACTTTAGACCTTAACGTCCACTCATTGAAAACAAAATACAGTGTACGAATGATAATGAAAATAATTGGTTAATTTTTTATATGACTACTACAATCAATCCAAATATTGGGGGATTTAGAACCCCTCAATGCTGCCCTCCCCCCTTGCGTTGGACAGGCGTTGGACCTCGATTGCAGCGATGTGTCGATGACAATGATCGAACAAACTCGGCAGGGACCAAAACCAAACCATTCAGAATGGTCGCCGAATTACTCAGTTACGATTCAGGGGAAAGCCAGAATGATTAGGCTCAGATTAAATTCAGCCCTCAGGCCTTGTAATATTATTCGAAGGTCTCATGCTCCGTGATCTTCAAGTCAAACTACTAGGCGGCTATTAGACCTAGCTCACGCCACTACACGTATGTTGTAAACATTCAAGTATAGGCCTACATTCAAGCCTTAATGTCAGCTCGCAGTTGCGCCATAATTATTTGACAGTTTTACATTGTATTTTGCATCATAAAGGGGTACCGAATATCGACACGGGAAGCCACGGAGGGCAAAAAATTATTGAGCACACGACAAACTCTTGATCCATTCAATCTCAATCCCGCCTGTCCGATTGCTCGTCGATCCAATCAAGGTCGTTTTTAGCTAAGGACTCGCTCTTCTAATACAGCCTTGCTCCACGGTCTTGTGGCGTTTTATTTTCGGCTGCGTTAATTTTTTTTAAACTAGGCCTACATTTGGCATCGCGACCGAAATGAAGAATGATGACGGTTTTAGAGGAAAGAATATTCTGAGAGCTCCCCTCACCGTGCCGGAAAGGGGTTACATAACAAAGGGGGTACATAACAGGTTCTGACTCCTGTAGGCCTGATTTACAGCCGATGCATGCGCAGTTCTGCACTGGCGCATTTATTGCAGGCGACAAATGAATTTTGGATGCAAAAATGGTAACGCAGTTCTTAGTACAGGTCACGACATGCTAGGAAAATTGAGTACCGATCGCAACCATCTTTTTCCGCGAAAATGGGTGTTTCGATAAATCGTTTCTCCTCAGAGTGATGATTGTTGAATAAAAAGGTCAAACAATTGGGGGAGGGGGGGGGGGATTTTTGAGCTGATTGTTAAGTCGGCGCCTACCTGATGTATACTTTTCTTTAACAATAAAGAAAAAATATAGCTGATTTTGTTATTATGTCTTGTTACTTGTTCATGTTTTTATCATTTATATTTTTATTTAATTAGTGAAATTATTTGTTTTAGCGAGAATTGTGTTTTTATCTGTAAAACACAACCCCCAGATACAAGATAATACTACATTTCCTGTAACTTATCACTTTCTACACCGATATATTCTGTGTATCACGCAGAAGAGCATTATTTTTCAAGAGTTTCAAATTATTTCTTTACAAAAGTATTCCCGCATCGAAATCATATCGCTTTTAGCCTTTTTCTTCCCTATATTTTTGCGAAAAAGTGTATTTGTTTCCATTATGCGTGTATGGGGTTCTAACGCTAGCAATAAAGTCCATCCGATGATTTGCACGGCGTTCGTAAGTGCTAAACCTATCATTCAATAACGTCTGCAGCCTGCGGCTGCGTAACAAAATTGATTACTTGGGAACTTTGGTTTGACTGAAACTAGCTTAGGATCGTTATGAGGTTTGAGCTGAAAGGCTTCGACTAAATCAGCCGTAGGCCCCATTACCGCAGACCTGCCGCTTAGAATTCGGAAACTTATAAGAAGCAAGCGTAATAAGGAAATGCAGTAGAATGAGGCGGGCTTTACGAGCATCAAGTTGTCACTCTCTATGACGAAAGGTGTCGCCACTTGTGCTGAAGGCATATCACACATGTAACCCAAGAACGTTTTGCCTGCATGCAGCCTCCTGTAAATGTCCGAAAACTGAAGGCACTTGGTCGAGTTATTCCCCACGCGTTGCGCTTTGGGATGTCCGATTGGAGCGGGAATGTTTGCTTGAGAAACGTCCCGAAGAAGAATTCTAAAATACTTTTATGAACGTATCTTTTGAAGATAGGAATAAGCAACAAGAAGTTCGTCTAACTTACAGTGAAGGCGTTAGCCTACATTCATAGACGCACGACGTATGTCTGTAACTTGGCCGGATCAGACTGGCTAGGGTGACCTTTTTTTAATTTAGACATTTTCTTTAAATTTTGGCGTCTAGTATACTACTAGTGCATGCATAGCTCAGATTTGCGCTCCCCAAAAATAGGACATAGGAAAACATTGATTGGGAAACAATCATCCAAGGCAGACCATTTTGGGAGACCATCGGTTGTAGAATCATCCCCTACTCAAATACAATTCGTTATACGGTATACATGTACCTTTCTGAGAGCCAGAATCTTGCAAAAATTAATTTTGGTTGCTTGCTATCTTATCGTCGTAAACTAAAGTGGCTAGAAAATTCTTGGTTCAGCCAGTCTTCTCTCCCGTGTCAACTTCGTAAAAATATCTCACAAAAGTTAGATGACTTATGACTTATCCGGAAGTGTTATTTTCGTATTTTTTTATACAATGAACAAATTGTTTGTAATTGTTTTTGAATTAAGTAAAACTTTTACTTGTATGAATTTGGAGCAAACTAGAATTATTGAAGCTCTCAATACTGTTTATGTATTGGCAGGTTGATTCAAAAACACCGATTTTCCAATTGGGATTCGTGACGTTAATCGTCGCACTGACTGAGGCCTAAAGACATAACCATTAACCATGTGTCATACATTCGCGTTTATTTCGATTTTATCTTCCACTGCCAACTAGATTGCTTTACGTCTCGTCGACAAAGTTTACGAGCTTCAACGGGAAGCAATCAACTAGCAATCAAACAAGCAGCTAAAATTAATCCAGAAATTGAACTAGTCAACTGAAGACCAAGCAAGCTAATTAATAAATTAAAAATTGAATGCGCACATTGAAAGATCTTGTTCATTAGAAGATCCAATACGCGGATGCGGAGACACCGATAATTTCTTCAGATGCATGTAATGTTTACCATGAATCACCAGTTAAACAGAGCCAGTGTCAGTGTACGCTGCCCCCCCCCCCCCCCCAGAAAACTTTATCTGGGCCCCCAAAAACGAAACCCGCGAGGGGGCGATGGGGGTGCTGGCAGAACCATTTCTCTAAACTTACTATGCTAAAGTAAATATTTATTTAATCAAGGTACAACGATACGTCAGAACGCAGAATCAATGTTTTCCCCTCAGTAGGTCTCCCAGAGCCCTGCCCCCCCCCCCCCCAGAGCCGTGCCCCCTCCCCCCCAGAGCAGGGCGCCCCGGCCCTCCAGGGAGTGTCTTAACGCCGTCCGTGCCACTGATCCAGCATAGTTCTCTGGGTGTCCGACAGGCTGCTGCTGTGGGCTGTAAGTACATGCACATGCATGCAGGTCTACTGGTTAGCTAGTCGAGTGTTTCCATGCATGCACTGCTAAAGGCGCTGTGTGGAGTTCAGCAGTGCGGAGGTCGCGCGAAGTGACATTTATTTTGTCTCAGACCTTCACTGTCTCTCTCAGTATTGCTTCAGTCGGTTCTCTACAGGCTCCATCAACTTTTAATATTTGCTCGTATTACCAACAGGTACTGCGTATTACTATTGCATGAGGCTTGCATCAGTAGCCTGTAACCCGCCTACCTCTATCAGTGGAAGTAATTTTGAAGAGCGTCCAATTAGCCTTAGGTCTACTGCAGAATATTCTTGGTAGGCTAATCTCAAGGACGGATTCAGGAGGGGGGGGGATTGGGAGGATGCATCCTCCCCCATCAGCATAAAAAAGTTATTTTTGGGTTTAAAAAAAGTAGATAAAACATTTGTAATGTAATAATGAGTGGCGTCAAAATGTGTGTAGTGGATGGATCGACTCGATGTCGCGCACAATAAGTTCTGTCAGCACCCCCCCCCCCCTCTCCGCTCGCGAGCTTGTTCTGGAGGGAAAATTTAGTACAAAGCTGTAGATATT
>JAQIWG010006882.1:0-12860 GCA_034695025.1 Chamaedrilus cognettii
CAAGGAAATATATTTACTTTTGGCCGAGTTATCGCGAATTCGCTAGGGGGTTGTTTTTTTATGACGCACTCTGTATTTTGACTAATCCATCCATCAGCGACCTCGACCAAAGAGTAATTCTAATGGGTCTTATTTTCGTCAGCCATTCGTGTCACGTAAGTCTTCGTCACCCATGGGCCATGGCACACAGCAACATCTGCGATCTCGCTTATCTGCACTTACATTTTAATGCTTCACTTCGCCTATGTGGCTACGATCTGGAGATTATCGGTGCCACAAAATAACTGTCAAAATTGACTTTGCTTAGGCCTAATCTCATCAGAATTTATATTTAGGCATGGGCTATATTTGAAGCAGCTATCTGTCTATGTCTGTTGCAAACAACACGTCTGAATAACGCCTACAACGTTTGACTTTGACAACGTCTGATAAACAGAATAACAATGACTATCAGACTATTCTGACCTTTTGTGACTAGAATCTGATTGACAACTAAGCTTGGCGTTTGACTGTCAGACGGCATTTTTTGTACAGTGTGCATTGTACTGTAGGCTACCGCCGGCGTTCATCCCAATAGGGCACTAGGGACAAACAATTTTAGGAGTTAATGTTCAAAACATAATCGCTCATCGGCCCACGCTCCTTGGGCGCCGTCGAGTTAGCATTTATTGTAGCGCTGCGATTTCTACAGTTGTCTGATGGTATTAAGAATCCGAATAGTGTGAAGTGTGAAAATAAGAAAATCTTTTTCTTCAACTCGCAACAGAGGATCAATAATAATTATTCAAGCATTGTCGATTCAAAGGTTATTTATTACATGGATTACAAATGTACACTACACCTAGGCTCACAACATGAGTCCATTTATGGCATAGCATTTGCCACAATAATCTTTAGAAAGTTGTCCAGAGCAACTATTCATGACATTGTACCTCACGGTATTTCTCCAGTATTCGACAAACAAAACGTGACCATTGCTGACCCAGAGTGAGTGATTTCATCTCCACCATAGGCTTGTCACTTAAATTTTGAGAATCGTCGGTTTCAATATTGCGCTATCGTTGAGTAACATTTCCATAATGCTTTCCACATGCCTAATTTCCACATGCCTGATTTCCACATGTCTAATTTCCACATGCCTAATTTCCACATGCCAAATTTTCACATGCCTAATTTCCACATGCTTAATTTCCACATGCCTAATTTCCACATGCCTAATTTCCACATGCCTCTACCGTAGTCTGCCGTGGATTGAACGCAAGAAATGTTTAGGCTACAAATTGTTTGGCCAATGGTTACTGGTTTGACCTGAAACATAAAAGAAATCTGAATTCATCGGTTTGTTAAAAGGGCCTATCGTTATCAAATAGTTTTAAAATTCTGTCATGGACTGTCCTACTAGTCCGCGTCAAAAAGGCTGCAGCTTAGGCTGCATGTATTTGGCGTTACAAAAGCACAGACGAGTTGAATATTTAGTCTGAATGATCATCCAAGTGACACGCTGACACACGCGAACTGCGAACAGCCAGCATCGGCATCCACTTCACGGTGATTTGCAACAACTATATGCTTAGAGCTTGCATTGTATACGCCAGTTAGCGTTATTATGATTGAACTGTGATGATGTAAACCATAAATCAATGAACTGAATTGCTGTAGCCGTCATCGAGAAGGGCGAAGTATGAAGGCTATATAACATAGAGAGAACCACATCTGCGTAGCACGGCAATGAGTATAGGCGAGCGAAAAGCCAGGCTTGTCTATGTATACTTGAATTACTACAGCAGTGATGTGTGTCACGGTGTCACAGAACTTCCGTGTCTTGTCAGTCACAGACGGTCTTTATGCTATCGCGTAGAAAGCTGCACGTTACACAATATTTACTACCGCCTACAGCGGCACAATCAAGGCTGCTAGCAGCCCAGCAGTCGTTGCGCGGAAAACATTGAAGTTTATAGTAAGCCAACAGTACAAACTAAGCAATATGAATTTAAATGGCAGCGTTACAAATTCGGAAAATACTATCGTGTAATGAGCTGGACATTTATTATTCTGAAAATATGATGTCAATAGGCCATGATAAGCTGAAATTTTATTTATCGAGCGGCAGGAAGAAAGTTCAACGTGTTTCCGGTTCAAATTGCAGCTTGCACTAATGCAGAGGGGTATGGTCAGGGTTTCTGGCGCCCCCTGGAGAAGTCTGACTGGCAAATCCGAAGATTTTTCTCGGAGAAACTCGCATGAAGAGGTGCTGACGGACACTTTCTCCCTTCCGTGTAGAACTCACGACCGCGGGGGGGGGGGAGTTGTAACGGGCCCTTTCGCCCTCCCGTGTAGAACTCAGGATCAAGAAAAAATTTCTGGCGCCACATGAAAGGCCACCTTTTTATGGCGCCACCCCACTAACCTTACTTTCTATGTTAAAACGATGAAAATTGATCTCAAAATTACTCCGTCAAAATAAAGAAGTTCAACACCTATTGGATTCGCCTCCGCGGCCCCCTGAAATTTGTAGCCCGGGGCGAACGTCCTTTTTCTCCCCTCCCCCTCGCTACGCTACTGTCAGAATGCAACAACACTTCTCCGCTTAGCGGCAAGTAGCCATAATTCGCCTGCGCTGTGCAGGGCTTAGTGTATTCCCATGTTAGAACATTATTCAAAACATTATACCGAAAAGTAGCGTTCGGGGAATAAAAATGCGCAGCGCCACAAAGCCGTGGACAAGCAAGACGTAACTCAAGCTCTGCATACAGAGGCCCACACGGCGCTCGTCGTACCGTACGCGAAGAAGATTTGTGGTGCATAATGACTTTTTCACTCGCGCGCTGAAATAGCTTTCTTCGTCAGCGCACGGAGCGAAAGAATCGCAAAGTTGCTTGGCGATGGATCAACGCTTGAAACCGAGGCAAGCCACAGAGCATCGCATTATACGCGAGCGATAACGAGAGAACAAAGCCGCGGACAGCACAACGCAATGATACATGGTCGAATCGATCAGACGACCCGTTGAAACCTTTAAGGCTGTAAGCCAATCTCGCGAGCTGTTATTGCGCGGCGTTCTCCATTCGAGACAAATGCGGACAAATTTCGTTATATCGGCCTAGGGCTATCTACTGTATCCTAGGTCTAGCTAGGTTGGAGTCAACTTATTGTAGCACAGTTCGACGTTTGCAAGGTGAATTTTGATGCTAAAATTAGCGCCGTAGATAGGACCTCATACATGTATAACATGCGAGCCCCTGTGGGGATTGAGCATTGAGGATTTTCACGAACGAGAACTATTGAAAACGTGACTCAAATCGCTCAATCATAAAAGCGTGACTTGACTAGTTTGAAGTAGAACGAGATCTGTATGCTTACAGTTTTAAACGCTATTGATGGCAATATACACTGTATAGGCCAACCTCCCAGAAATAGATAAATAAGGATCGTTGTCTGATTTGTTCGGTTGAAATCATCTTACGCTTACAGACTTCTCTTTGTTGTTCTAGACACAACCTAATTGCCTACGTACAAAAACAAGCGTTTAGGCTATATATCACTGCAGGATTCCGACAATCAACAGCAGCATCATGTTCAACAGCACCAGTTACGATTGCGATAAACTCCTAACCGCGTCAAATCGCGCCGACATTTCTTGCCCCGACGACATCACGACAGATCTCAGACTCCCTTCCTTCCTCTCGGTCACACTCAACTCGACCGCGCTGCTCCAGAGACCCCCATCGATGACCGCCGCTAGCACGGAAGCAGTGGTTTTACTCTCGATCCTCTTCTGCGCGATTGGGTCGACAGGCATAGCGGGTAATCTCCTCGTGATCGTCGTCATCCTGGCCGATAAGAAGATGAGGCGTTCGGTGACGAATCTCTTCATCATGAACCTCGCCGTCGCTGATTTATTGATCATGTTGTTCGGCGTGCCCGAGATTGTGCAGTTCATGATGAACAGGGGATGGGTGCTCGGGGCGTTCCTCTGTCGCTTTGAGAGATCGGTGCTCGTCTGCTCGCTGTACGCCTCTATCATGACGCTCATGGCAGTCTGCATTGAAAGGTTAGAGCGTGCGGTGCTTTAGTATCAGTTATTCATCATTAAATACGCTGTAGATCTGAATAAAAACGTGAAGAAACTCTCTAGTAAAATTTATTATTATTAATTAGAATAATGGAAGGGAATTCCCTGCCATATAATATATGGACGAGAAATAAAGCGATGAATGAGTCTAATACAGGTTAAGTGTGGCACACCGGATTACCATTTTATTCTCCAGTTAACGAGTCTAGCTGCTTTCGAGCAGAGATCGAGGCATACAATATACATGTATTTTTACATCGCATTACGCCTGACAAGTAACCTTGTGAGTTGTGTAAGTCTTTCTACATCTTGAAAGCCTTCTCTATTCTACAATCCTGCTTATCTATAGCATTAAAACTTCATATTGTTATAATATACAGTTATAATCTCGTTATACCGAGTATTATTCATTTATTAAAAAATAAATTTAATCTTTGAAAAGCTAAGTGCACAGATGTCAAGGGCCTTTCCCTCGACGAGTTCGTCCTATACTACTCGCTCAGCCTCAGGCTGTTAGCCTATAGTATACAAACACTGCGTATAGAAGCATGCTCGAGTGTTGATGTTTGTGCAACTCATTTCCAGGTCCTCCGTGTCAATACGACAGCCTGTAATGGCCGACCTTCAGTCGAATTGCTTTGATGATCTTATTTGCAGTCCGTTCAACAGAGCACGCTGGCTGTTATACAGGCAGCGTTGGAATCAGGCAAAACCATGCAATTTGCATGTATGTAAACATGTATCAATTGATTAAATGATATAATGATATAATTCGAATGATACACTTCGTTCGGTTGGTGCCGTTGTATTATTTAAATTGTTCCCGGTACTACACTGTCTGTGTGAAATAAAGATTTATTTATAATTATGTAACTAACGAACAGCTGCACAAAACCAATTCGTGCAACTAAATGACGCTCAAAATGCACACAATGCAGTTGATGGACTGCATTCTAAACAAAAACAAAGTGCACAATAAATATTACCGTTGATAAACAAAACTCATTCACTGGAGTGCCATAATTAAAAATTTAATCACGCTTTTAATAGAACCGTTGTTTAATAATCCATATTGCGAATTTTTTGATGCGAATAAAGCTCTAAGCTCGTTGCTTTCTCTGAAAGTAACGAGCAGGCTTTTAACAGTCATGGCTGTGACAACAGTCTGGCTAGCTGCCTGGATGTCTTTGTGCATCGGATCGATGCTCGTTCCAATAGACGCATCCCGGTCAGAATAATTTCCGTCGTTGGCAGTCTTGCTGGCCCTGTGCGCGTGACCAACAACCCGTTACGTGTTCCCCGACCCCCCCTCCTCAAACCCCCTCATCCCTCCTCCCCTGTTGTTCGCTCGAGCAACGCTCCCCCCTTCGCTGCCCCGCTCGTTCGGGTTCAGTGGCTGCGTCTCGGGCGCGACTCCGGGACTCTCATTAGGGACTGGTCAGATTGCGATCGGAATTGATTCCGACCGAACGCAAAATGTTTTTTGCGACGGCTCGACTTCAGGACGGCCGTGTAGTGTATAGTCATTGCTCGCACGGGACTTTAGTTTCGTCGCCTAATGAGGTTATTAGAGCGCGGTAACGTTACGTGCCATTTCTTGCGTTCCCTCTCCAGCTGACTCGTTATCTGTTGATGCAGGTTGCAGACTATTTCATTCAAACGGCACGCCATCAATGTAGGCCTATAGACTATGCGTCGAAGATCCATTGGCTGACGTGTATGAGAAATATAAATTTGCTATTTGATTGACTCTCATTATTGTTATTTTAGCTCATGATTTTTTAACACGTTTCTCTAGAGACCGCTACGGTTTCAAGAAAGTCTTGTATAGGTCAACAGTTGTGTCATTAGCGTGGCTGCAAGTCCAATCTAACTGTTACTAATCAATACGGGGTAGCATTTAGAGTTCCGAGAAGAATCTAGTTATCCTTTTCATCTTTCTGTCGTGTACATTGCGAAGTTATTATTGTATTTTGCATGTGATTACTTTGAGTACATGATGTTTGGACGAATAAATTTAATTTAATTGAATATTGAATTGAATTGAATATTGAATTGAATTGAATATTGAATTGAATTGAAATCGGCTGACGACGTGTTACGTTTGTGATACAAACTTTCAGCAGTGGTGTCTTGTAGCCTACATGCTGTTGTTTTCATTGATAGACGTTTCCAACGATGCAACATAATGCGTATGGATGAAGATGCGTATTGATTCTTAAAATGCTTCATAATAATAATTGTGCAACGTGCATGCATGCAGTTTTCAAGTCACCTTTCGACCCATAGCTTCCACTTCAACTTCACCTTCTCTACTGCACTCCACCCTAATGGATGATTATTTGCAGGGCGGACGAAATTAAGCACCTTTGCCAAGGGTGCGCGAAGTGACTCTAAATGTTTTGCCGCCATAGCTCCATAGGACAGTTACAGCGACATTGCGCTTGTGCGTCGTACACAAATTTAGTATGCAGCTTAGTGTACGTCGCAATTTAGAACAATTTTTTGGCCCGTAAAACTGTTTAAAACGTTATTAATGTACGTTAAATAATGTACGTGTATATAGGCAATATTTGTAAACCATTAACATTAGATTTAGATATTTTTATATTTTACCGGATTCAAAGAAGAACAAGTGTTCTTCTACAGGAACATTACAATCCTTTCAAATCATGCAAATGCCGTTCTTCTGCTTTAGCAATTAACATTGTCAAATTAGCGCTGGTTTGAGAACTATAATTATTGTATTGTGTTGTATTGTATTAGCCTTGAGGGCAATCGAGAAAAATGCGCGTTGAAATTACAGTTCCCTGGTGTTCCAGCTCGAAAAATAGCGACTTTCAAACTACAAATTGGGAATACTTTTACAAGGAATCGTTTGCAATCGATTACTTAAGCTAACCGCAATGTTCCATTTACGAGCAATGTAATTCGCACTCTTTCTCTGCCTCACGGACCGGGTCGAGACAAGCTAAAGCTGTTCGGCGTTCAATTAAATTATTCCTCGGGTCTGAAACCTTACACAAGATAGAGAGTTGGGGCCATGAATACAACGAGAATAGCCTCATATCCGTTAAGTTGTTGACGCGTGTCTCGAATTTAAATATAAAATCCCAAAGTAAAATATCCTAAATCCTCTACCGATGAAACGACAACTGCTTAGAAGCCAAAGAGTTGTTCTGTGCGATCTTTTGGCTTATAGATCGGCATCTAGAGCCCACAGTATTGCACTCCAGTGACATAGTAATTGGCAGTAGCCTGAGTTTAGTCATAGTTTCGGATCCATTTTTTGATCTTGACACTGAGTAGGATCAGCCAAATGTTGTCTCCTTATTAACTCAGAACACTGTAAGTCTGTGAGTCATAGGCCTACCTTTTCAACCACGCGAAAAAAATGTGATCGGTAAGCGCTCAAATGTTTTTGGGGCGCTTGTCAATAATTTCCCTTATATTGCTTTTTAAACTTATTTTGTGCTTTTTATTGCATCTGTATTTGCTTCTTTAACGGTGAGGGTTCCATTATAAATGTTACAATTTTGAAATATTAGCTTTTAGAATAGGTCTATCATGTAGTTATTGTATGAATATTTTTTTCTGCTTTGGTTTTCGTCTGTTGTACCGTTTGATCAAAAATGAAAAAATTATGATAATGATGATGAAGTTCATGATCATTATTCATAATATGAATTTAGATATTATCATCAAAATTACTAAGTGTAATGATTATGACACATTGATCGAACTAAACTGATAAGTGTTTAGATATCTCTAAAGCATCGTGTGACCAACTAACTGACGTTCAGTTTTCACGGCGGACATCAACCCGCATTATTCAGCAGGCCAGTCAGTATCTGAGGTCGGCGTAATCGCGTGCCACCGACGAGCGTCAAGCCATTATATTACTGCGAGGGCCGTTGATCGCCAAATCTCCGCTCAAATCACTGCCGGCGCGGCGAGCTCGACTCGCTTCCATAACTCAGGCTCGGTCAGATGTGCTGAAAACCGAATTGCCGAATAAGTGTTTCAACAAAATAACACAAAATTGTCGAAAACATTTTTCAGCGAGCGCTCAAATTGCCGAAAAGTTGAAATCAAACCTGAATCCAAAATCTAGCCTTGAATCTAAGCGAACCATAACCTAGCCCTA
Organism: Chamaedrilus cognettii; assembly: GCA_034695025.1. Lineage (NCBI taxonomy): Eukaryota > Metazoa > Annelida > Clitellata > Enchytraeida > Enchytraeidae > Chamaedrilus > Chamaedrilus cognettii. The sequence continues at coordinate 8,220 of JAQIWG010006882.1, forward strand.
ACCCTAAAGGGCACTACCATTATTTGGTAACCCTAACGGGGCCTTAATCCTAATTTAATTGCGCGTTTCATGCACATAGGTTATAATACACAATGTTGTTGTTGCCCTTTACGAACCACATCATTATTAAATTTGGGAAAATCGGCCTAATTTTCTTAATTTTTTTGCGGTCGCATTGTATTTTCGGCTTATCGGTTTTCGGAAAAATCGGACTGCTCCGCATAACTCACGTCGCCTCGCGCTGCACAATTACTGTGCAAATTGAAGAGCCCGCCGCCGAATGGAATTATAGCGGAAGATTGCGGAAGTCCCGGCGTGCGCCGCCTAGCGACCTAACGTCAGCTGGTCGGACGGTCCCAGTGTTCAATCACGACACTCAATGAGACCGCCAAAAACAACAGTTCCTTCCTCCCTGCAGCGTCTCCGAGGCTTGTTAAATGATGGTTGCCATTGTGCCAACTGAATGAAGGGTTGCCATCCTTTGCCAATATATAGTTAATATATTTACCGTGTCCCGATGAAAATGACCACACTTTAAACTTGTCATAGCTCGGTCAAAACTTATCAGATTGGTCTGAAACTTTATACACAACAACTGTAGCCATATCTAGACCAACTTGGAAATTTGTAGAGAAATTCGAGCAATTTTGACAAAATTATGGCTGTTTTAAAAAAAGTGCCGAAAAAAAACTTCTCAACATTAGTTGCTGCCTATTGTCAAGTTACAAACAAGCAGTTCAGAAATTTAATCACAGCTGATGTTCATAGCCTCCTCATTGCTCGCGAACACATGACAGAAGACATGGTTCTCTCCGCGTGAGCCTCAGATATGGAGTGTAGTGTACATCTCTACAGGAGGCGCGTGTTTATCATACTGGCCTGCGTGACGTTAATCACCCGACGACTCGTTTGCTTGAAAAGCGGCGGCTGTTTTATCACAAAATGATAGATCCAGCAGTCAAATAGTGGGGTCCCCGTCTTCTGTCATGCGTACGCGAACAAGGAGGACACTTTAAACAGCAGCTGCGACTAAATTTCTGGACTGCTTGCTTTTAACTTAACAGTAGGCACACAATAGGCAGCAACTAATGTTGGCAACTTTTTTTGGGTACTTTTTTTAAAACAGTCATAATTTTGTCAAAATTGCTCCAATTTCTCTACAAATTTCGAAGTTGGTGTAGATATGGCTACAGATAGTGTGTATAAAGTTTCAGACTAATCTGATAAGTTTTGACCGAGTTATGACAAGTTTAAAGTGTGGTCATTTTTATCGGGACAGGATGCAGTTTGAAGTCATCTGTTGCCATAACAATAATTAAAAATAATTGAGTATACAATATACATTGTCAATTTGAATATACAAGTAAGGTCTTAATGTACTTTTCCCTTCGAAACTGAACTCAGAGGGGAGGGGGGGGAGGGGTGGCATGCTGACAAAGATTTTTTGAAAGAAAAAAGTACATTGACACCTTGCCTGTAACCTACATGTATATTCAATCTTTTCCAATTTTCAGCATATCAATTTGATGACTGCTAAAATTGGCCACAGACTACTTTTCATTGTTGCTATAGTTGATGGCTGCATTTGGCGTTCCAAAATTAAATTTTTGGAGACACTGCCGTCCTCCCTATTTCTTCTGTCGCTGCGAAACATGTCAGGACTCCCATTGCGGTTTTTTGCGTTCGCTAAAGAATCGGCAGTCTTAAGTACAACATTTTAGACCCAACTATATAGACGTACAAGAGTTTGCATAATAGTTGGAAACACGTGGCCTCTGATACAATTTTGAATGCTACATTACAACGAGTTTATCTTAAATTTGTTTTATGTGCTCTTATATTGTCACTGGTTTCGATTTTTTTAAACAACAAAACAAAGAAATCATTGAACCTAAAGTACTCTAGGTCGATATCCTAACAGGGATGAAAACGGAGAGACTTATTATAAAGATAAAAATAAATATGAACCTCTAATAGAATACCATGTCTTGCTTCTCTCTCTTTCCGCAGTTTTCTCTCTCTGCTCGCTCTTTCTCAGCGCAGCAGCGCTGACAAAAAAACTGGTTACAGGAACGCCGGATGAAGAATTAACGAGTATAAAGTAACGATATAAGAAAACATGCGCTACATTTTTTAGCTTAATCCAATTAGTCTGCAAATGGTTTTTTTATGTTCTTAGATGCAATAAAACTAACGTTAAAAGCAATTTAGAAATCATCAGGCTGCATTGTTGAAATATAGTTTTTGGCGATTTGTGAAAAGTACGCAGATCTCATGCAGTTAAAGAGCAGACAGAGGATTTTATTTAGCTCTGCGAATACGGCTTCGTATTATCGTTTCGGATGGAATTAGATCAGTCGAATGTTTATTAAGTAGTAACTTGCGACCGCTGTAATCTACTAGCAGCTGTTCACTCTGTAAGTCCATCTTAATAAAGCTCTAATGTGTATTGATTTACCCGGATAGATGCTGTTATTAACTTTTAAAACATGTTCCGATATTGCAACTCGCAAGTCGAGCGAGTTCATCTTATTAGGTCATTCGTGTCATTATAGTTGTTGTCTCCAATGTCATTATTTACAATTGCATTGTGAACGCATCATAAAATACTGATATGATAATATTAATTATGCTAGAGATAGATTATGCAGCGCATGCATTGGGATAAGTTGGGTGCCTCAGTAAATTACTCATGTAGGCCCTATCAACAATGTGTTACAGAAGGTCTTGCAGGTTACAGACGAACACAACGATTAACGTGCGAGATCGATAGCCTGCAGCAGTAGCGTGGCGACTGAAGTGGCCGGCGGCAGTAGGAGGGGGGAGGCGCAGGGCGGCTCCCCGTAAGGGGGTCAAGGCGGGCGCCAATTAATAGAAGTAATTTCAGACATACTGGATTATGATTAGTGGAGGAGAGGCGCCAAAGGAGCCCCCATCCCCTAACAGGACGCCAAAAACAGTTTCCTTAGAACCACCGCCCCCTGCTCTTTAATTTTTATGAAGAAAGTCACATGAGGGGTGCAATGTGTCAGACTTTGTCCCATAAGCCAAAAACCCGTGCTACTCCCCTGTCATAGACTGTTGTTGCGCCGGGCGTGTTGCTTGCGATGATCTGGATGTGCCTCTTATTGATTCCCACTCAACGGTCACTGAACATAGGCGCAACTAATGGGGTGTATGGGTTGGTCATGACCTCCCCAACTTTTGGGAAGACCCCTTCAGTTTTAAGCGTTTTTGTATAAAATATTAAAATATGATGAGGGCTGGGAAAGTTGGGGGGGGGGGGAGGTTAAGCCCTCTCCGTTGTGAGAAGTGATGTAGATTTAAGGATGACCTTCCCATCTTTTGGGAATACCTCTTAAGTTTTAAGACGTAATGTCTATTTTGTAAAGGAAGTTTCCGTCAGCACCCCCCCCCCACCCCCCCGCTTACAAGTTTTCGCCCCGACCTCCCAAACCTTGAGACCGTGGTTGCGCCGCTATGACTGAATCCATTGTAGGCTAATGAGGCCTGTTCCTGTTTACTACGTATTGACGTTTCTATGGATTTGATGATATCACTAAGCAGAAGAAACAGCCTCTGTGAACGCGTCAGTACCTCTGCGGCGCCATGACAGAGTCATTCATTATTTGTAGCGCATCAATAAACTTCATGACAACTTCAAAGACCGTGGTGTGCTCGGCCCAAAGCGCGATTTGAATGAGATTAGCACGCACAACGTCATCCACATCTATATTGTGCATCATTCTCCTCCAAGATCGAGTGGAAGATTTTAGACTATTAGCGTACAGCCTGAGCCCACTTTCAATACAGTTTGAAAGTTGGTTACTTTCTATTGGTTATTGCTAGTAGCGATTCCAGGAAACAAAACAAACGGGGAAGGCTATAATTATAGCCTAAAGCCTTTTTGTGTGAAAGCTAAGAGGCTATCGAAGAGTGACCATTTATAATTGAATGAGTGAAATTTATTTTGGAGTGAGCTAGAGGGGAAAATTTGGGGGCATTGGCACCTATAGCCCCATGTCTGGGGCCGCCGCAGGTTATCGTAACTATACGCTTTTTATGAGAGTTAAAAATATTACACCTAAGTGATTTGATCCCAACGGCGATAGGACTATACGAAAATTAATATCAGAGCCAAGTTACAAAATTAACGACGTCCACCCGTCATACAGGCTAGCGCCGCAGACCGTTATTACCTCAGTCGGAGTCCGGAGGAATTGTTGCCACGGAAGCCATGGAGGTCAATTGAAGGCGAAGGAAATGGCGGAAGTGAATTGAGTGTGCATGTGGCTTGACGTTGATAAGCGCGCGCTGCGTTATCGGCAATATACCATCGAATCGCATTTGGATTAATTTTTGATTTCAATCTACAGTACTGTGAAAATTAATTGCATCAAGCACATTTTCAATTCTATGTTTTCCATGATGTAGCTATTCTATGTTTGCAGACAGCAATAAAGTAAACAAAGATGGATTCCACACCTAGAAATAGATCTAAAATATTAACTTTACTTCAGGAAAATCTCAACGGGAAATAGCTAAATTATGTAAAGTCAATCACTCTACAGTTAGTCGCGTTCGTAAGCTATACACTGAAACTGGAAGCCTGTCTCCATCAAGACAAGGCAGATGTGGTAG
>JAQIWG010006883.1:0-12856 GCA_034695025.1 Chamaedrilus cognettii
TCTCCACACTCTTACTTTTCCTTTCGGCTGAAACTTATGGGGGTGGGGGGGGGCACAAAAAATTTCCAACCCGTCATTAATGGTCATTGTCTTCTTTGGCCTTTCTTTCACATCACAATGACAAAAAGGAGGGGCAAAAAGTGGAAATTACACAGAGAACGGGGGATATCTTTCTTTCTGTCTGAACAAAGGGGGGGCAGAAGCATAATTTGCACAAAAAGCAGGGGGGGAGGCAAACTCATATGCAAAAAAAAAAAAATTGAGAGCAGGGGGGGCAGACACCCCCAGCGGGGGTGCACTTTCCCCCCTGCCCCACCTCACGCTACGGGCCTGCATCTCGCTGACACAGTCCAGTCCTGTCAGAGCTTCACGTTTGTCGCGATCATAACGCCATGACAACAGAGACTAAAAGCAAAATTAAAAAACGTGCGACTGAAGGTTCACAGCATAGTTATCAGAAGCTTAGATTGTGCTGACAAGCTGCGTTCGGCCGAAGGACCTTTTCAGCAAAAACAGAAGTTGATTAAAATTATGGGTAATGGTTGTTAATTATTGTGATTCGATGTGCAAGGGTCATGACCTTGTCAATCAATTGCTGGCGATCAGTAATTGGCCCGCGGGCCAAGCCTCGCCCCCTTCATCCCCATACATCACTCATTGTACACACTGTAGCGACGGGGCTTGGTTCACAGCTAGTCAACAACTCAACATTCTACACTCTATCTATACATACTACACAGCCTGCCAGGTGCCGGAACCATTCCGTCAAACAAATTTGTTAACCATATGCCGGAACCAAAACATAAAATTCATACAAAGCTAAAAGAGACAATTTAAAACATGAAATTTTCGCGTGCAAGTCATTTCCGCGAATTTCGCAAATTGGTCGAACTCATGAAAATTACACGCGCGAAGATAACGCTGCATAATCCATTTATAACGGGCAGTCCTCAAAAAACGTGAAAATTGAATGCAGCTAAATTTCAGGAGTCAAAACCTCACAAATAACAGCAAATTTCATGTTTTACAGTTAAGTTAAAAGCCCCACAAGTATTTGCTTCTTCCATTTTGACCAAATGTCCTCCGACAGCCAACTAGCAAATCAATAAAACTCATTTTGCAACACTCGTCAGTTCTTAGTCCCACAGGTATTGGATTCGCTCCCTCAAACGCAGTTCTTTAGAACCGAAACCCCTGCTCACAGCGAGCATTAGAGACCCAATAGACTAAAGGAAACCCCCTAGACTAGTCCACACATGAGTTGTATCACAGGCGTAGCGAGGGGTTCTGGCGCCTGGGGCGAAGTCCAAGAGTGATGCCCTCTTTCCTCGATGCTCGCAAACACGAGCGGGTGCTGCCCGAAATTTGTCCCAAAACCACTAAGTCAAAAAAGTTGATAAGAGGCCCCTTGGCTGAAAAAATTAATAAATTTGTCTTCCGAGTAAGCGTTATCACGTCAGAAATGTTTTCACTTCCAATAGTGCCGGCCTTGTCCCTCTTGACACTTTGCGGCAGACAAGGAGTGTGCTCCGACACACACGAGCGGGGGTAGAAATGTAATTTAGATAGTAGAATCTAATTTCTACATTCTTGTTGAAAATTTAATTACATCTATATATATATGTAAATCTAAATTTTGTTGTGGCCAAATAGAAGAGAAAAACAATCATTTTCTGACAAGCACATTTTTGGAACAAAGCTCAGTCTCTATCGCCGCCCTCTTGCGATCAGCTACCGTGACCCATCGTTTATGCCTCCCCAGATTTCTAACCAGACTGACGCCACTGAGAGTCAATCTGTGGAGAACCAGATTAGGACAGTCCACTTAAGGCCAAAGTCTACCTTTCGTAAAGCGTTGTGGCCAAGTGGTCTAAGTTGTGGACTTCAGATTGCGAGTATGGCAGGGAGTCGGTTCAAATCTTGGCTGCGGAAAAAGATTTCAAGTCACTTCATGCACCCTTGGCAAAAGTACTTAATTTTGTCAGCCCTACAAATAATCATCCATTAGGGTGCAGTGCAGCAGAGAAGTGGAAGTTAAATTTTGGTAAGCAGAACTGGCACTGTGGGATATATGCTAATCTGATTCTACGTCCCCGTCTGCTAGAGTTTGCCACAAGTCGTTGCGTGCGACCGATCATGCTCAGTGCTTTTGCGCCACGTCCCTCACAATCCGCGTTTCTCTGACTTCTTTTCCTCACTTGTGTGAAAAGTGTGAATTCCTCTCCTCACTTGGTCGCTCCACAGCGCTTCCACTCCTTGCTTGAGTCTCCAGCAGCAGCTGTCCGCTGCCTAGAGCTGAGCCTTGAGCTGATGACAGCCCAGAGATCAAAGTGCAGAGGTCAGAGCGCAGAGATCACAGTCCAGAGCTTTGGGTACACTTTGAGTAGTTTTGAGTACACTTTTAGCAGGACTACAAAGCTGGAGACATCCAGCCCCCCATCAACCATTACTAGATCCGCTTACGGGCAATTCAATTGCTTCATAGTTTATATTGATACATTATATTCAAACTTTTATTTATAGTTTTTGCCTGCAATTCAGAATGATATTGTGACGAAGCGGATGAGACGCCGCGGATACAGTAGACATGACAGATGCAGAGGGCAGAGTGCTGAGATCACAGCTAGAGCTGTTCAAGGTCACAGTGGCGTATCTCCGGATGCTTCTTCTGCAAACACAACGACACATCGCCAACAGGTAGTGGTGATGGTTCTTTGAGTTGAAGAACCCCGCTAGCGTCCGTGTTTGTTGTGGATTGCTGTAACAAAAGATAATTACAGTCCAAAGAATCATACCCCCTTCTTTCGTCACCTTTTACGATTCGCCTGAGGAACTCTGGGCTGCACACAGTGCACACCTATTCACATTTTAGCCTAGTCTACAGTGGCATCAAACACAAGAGACGCACTGAACAGCCTTAATAGTGTATCCAGGCAAGATCTCATCATATACACTGCCAATAAATCAAAATATGATGATGTATAGAGCTATTACTTAAAAGAGCAAGATAGACAATGAAGTGTAGATCAGCAACTCTACCACACGATAGCACAAGACCGTCTCACTCCAGGCCAGATATGAAACATGCGCCTTCGTTGCCCTTCAGGACTCCTTTGGGAAGCGACCTATGGGTCGCCCTCGCAACACTTGATTGACCACTGTGAAGAACGACCTTGCGCCACACAACATCGGCCTGTACACCGCTGTCCAGAAAGCGCAGGACAGAAAGAAATGGCGGGAATTATCCTATCGTGCTATGCTCGGTTGAGCAAGAGACTACGACGACGATTGCCCTTCAGCCTCCACTGTGATCAGCAACCTCGTGGTGCAGGCTATGACAGTTACGTGCATAGGCAGCGATGGGTCAGGCCTGACACGTGTGGCCCAGTCTGACCCATGTCATACTCCTGTCTTACCCCTGTCCGACCCTTGTCTCACCTGTGTCTCAACCCTGACCCTTGTCTGATCTCTGTCTAACCTTATCTGACCAGGGGCCGTAGTCACCATAGTCACGACTGCCTAGCTGGAGCGAGGTTTGAGGTCGCGCCATCCAAAACACATGCATGGCATTGGCGATTTAGCTGGAGCCACCTCAAAACTCGCTCTAGTTAGGCAGTGGCGACTATTGTGACTACGGCCCCTGTGTCTAACCCCTGTCTGACCCATGTCATACTTGTGTCTTACCCCTGTCCGACCCTTGTCTAACCTGTGTCTCACCCCTGACTCTTGTCTGACCTGTCTAACCTTATCTGACCTATGTCTAAGTCTAACCTTATCTGACCTATGTCTAAAACCTGTCTGACCCTTGCCTGATCTCTGTCTGACTTGTGTCTGACCAATGTGAAGGTGCCCCACCTTAAAGTAGCGTTCAATGAGGTTCATCTTCCCCCCAGTGAGAAGGGGGTGAGGGTGCCCACCTTAAGATTGCGCTCAATACGGTCCACCTCCCCCCCCAGAGAGTCGATGATATTCTCGCCGTGCCTCAACATGAACGCCTCCGTCTCCTCGAGGGAACTGATGCCCTGCACCTCCTGCACACCACACCACCGCATCATTGCACCCACACCGCACCACCGCACTGCATTACACCCCACACTGCACCACAGCATTCACACCGTACCATTGCACCCACGCCGCACCATAGCGCCCACACTGCACCACACCACCGCACTGCACCACACTCCACACACCACCACATCATTCACACTTCACTATAGCACCCACACTGCACCATAGCACTCACACTGTAATATAGCACCCACACTGCACCACAGCACCCACTGCACCATAGCGCCATAACACCATAGCACCATACCATCCACACAGCACTGCGTTGCATCACTCACAGAGCAACACATCACCCAGACCGCACCACATCACCCACACTCCACCACACCACATGCACAGCACCACATGATCCACACTGCACCCAACCACACTGCACCAGATCACCCACACACCACAGCACCACCCAAAAACCCTAGCATCATCCTGCATCTCAGAATCACCCTACAATAGACATAGTCCTATATCGATTTCCATTACCCACAGACGCCGTATAACCAGCTGAAGAAGGTTCTAAAAAGTTTTACTTAATACACCATCGCTACGGAAGGTTACAGAATGCTCTAGCGACCTAGACTTGGCCCCCAGGAGGCAGCCCACTCAAGGCCGACCTGGAACAGTTTCTCGAGGTCCTGCTGCTCGAGGTAGTAGCGCGTGATCTCCTTGCCATCAAAGTCGACCTCCGCCTTAAACTTGACGTAGCGCCCGCCCACGTCTGTCGCCTTCACATCGTGAATGGTTCTGTGCAGGGTGACCAGAGTAACCAGTGTAGCTTGGTGTGACAAAAGTAACACAGTGTGACTAGTGTACCGGTACCATAGTGTGACCAGTATAGAAGAGTGTGACCGGTGTAGCACAGTGTGACCAGCAGGGCTTGATCTGCAGTCCAAAAACGGCCATAAAATTTTTTTTTTAACAGTGTTGCAATTTTTTTTAATTTAGCGAAACCCTTGACGATTTTTGTATGATCAATACAAATAATCAATGCACTTCGTGCTTAAAAGCTCAATTGCTGGCTCTATGGTGATGAACAGAGCGATAAATTTTATATGTTCCTGTGCACTCAAACGGAACGTGTACGTGTGGTTGGGGTGCATCTGGACGGGGAAGCTGTAGATGAGGTCGGGCACAATGCTGTGTAACAAATTTAGCCAAAAAAGTATGGCCTGGCAAAAAAAGTATTTTGGCTAATTTTTGGCGAATGTTTTTCAAGACCCAGATCAGGCCCTGGTGACCAGTGTAAGTCAGAGAGGTTAGTGAGGGGTCACGCATGATCAGAAGGGTTAAGAGAGGGGTTAGCAAGAGACAGAAAAGGGCAAAGTTGCCTCAAAGTTCAGACAGGGTTAAGGCAGCGGTCAGATATGGATCAAACAGCGGTCAATCAGGGGTCAGACAGAGATCAGACAGAGGTGAGACCTGATCATGCGATCACTCTCGAGCTCCTTCATCAGCTCGAGGCGCTTCTCACGAGGGATGGACCTGCGGCACACAGCAGCAATCAGTGCAAAACTGCGTACACGGCTGAATGCACATTGAGTGCATACACAACTGAGTGCAGGACGGAATGCATTGCCAAGTGCATAGTTGAGCGCACAACTAAGTGCACAACTGAATGCATAGCTGAATGCACGACTGAGTGCACGACACCGTGCACTCAGTGGTAACACTGTCGTACTCACACACCGCACTGACTACACCACACTACACACTGTACTACATCACACTACACACTGTACCACACCCACCACACGGTATCACAATAAACACTACCACACCACACTACACATTGAGTACACGTCTGAGTGCAGAATTACGTGTCCGACTGAGTTCACGGCCGAGTGGAGTGGATTCTATAGCCGTACCTTTGTTCACACCTTTACCTTTACTTTAGCTTAGGAGACAACTTCACGGCAGCTCTTAACTGCCATTCAAAACAACTCTTTGCTTAGTCCATTTGAATTGACAAACGACGTCATTAAATCAGGATGATGTCTTAGATTTCAAGCAAAATAATTATCTGTTTAACCTAAATTAAATTTAACCAAATTTCTTGTGAAAATTTGTATTTTATCTTTTACAAATAAACATAACTGCGCATTTTTTCGAATGGCAGTGAAGGGCTGTCGCAAAATTCCGTTCTTTAGCAAGAACTTTGCTTAGCCGGGCGTAAAGGTACGCCTATAGAATCCGCCCTTAATGAATGACCAATTGCTTGATTGCTTAATGCAAGTTATGTCCATTCAATTGCACTGTTTAAAATATCAAATCAACGATACGTGTAGCGGACTGTACCCTACACTACAAAAATTGTGCACTCATAAATAAACGACGCTGTACAGCACACACCACACGACCACAAACCGCTACACCACAGTGAGTGGCGTTGTGGTGTAGTGGTTAAGGTGTCGGACTTCGAGTCAAGAGGACCAGGGTTTCAGTCCCCACGCCGGCAACTATGAAACCATGCGTTACAGGCCCTTCAGCAAGGCTGTTGAACACACAAATGACGCTAGCTGCAAACTCCGTGCCAGATAATTATTTCTGTGGTTGGCGTCAAAAGGGGCATCCAGCCGTAAAAACCCAGCTCCAGCAGTCCTGATCAGGGCGGGCAAAAACGTGTGAACCTGTGTGATGACATGGACATTCACAAACTACGCGATAAAAGGAGGTTAGTTAAGTTTAGTACACCTAAATCTGACAAACTTCGCAACAGAGAATGCTAGCTTCAGTGCCTGTCCCAGCTCACCAGTCCTGGGGCCTAGCAAATCAGATCCAGAGTCAGCTGGACTGAGACTGCTAGCGTAGGTGTCGTGGTTGATCCAGCTGCCAGTGACACTTCATGAATTAAATAAAGGAGAAGCCCGCAGCTCAACGCTGTCGAGTGATATACAGCATCCCAGAAGCGACTTTAAGTCATGACGTGGTCCCGGACATGACATTAAACTGTGCCCGGCAGCCCTGCCCCGGCTGCTACCATAGGGCAGGACGAAGCGTTGTGACCGAGTGATCTAAGTCGCTGGTTGTGGATTACGAATGCAACAGTTGCCGATTTGAATCACAGTCGCGGCAAAGATTTCGAGTCACTTCGCGCACCCTTTGGCAAGTGTGGCTTAAATTCGTCAGCCACAAGTGTTCCTACGATGCCTACCAGATACGGCGGAACCACCACCAGCGATCATCAGCTGGTGCAATGGGACATCACCTTTTCTCCGCAAGGGGCTAACACGACAACATGGTGCACCATAAATCGGCCTGTTAAATAAATTAATAAAAACGCCGAAGAGGCGCGCAACGTGAGAGCGGTGAAGAGGCACGACGCACTTGCCGATGAGGACCATGGAATTGGTGTAGATGATGAAGGAGGCAACGCCCCCGAGCAGAGTCCCGATGAGCAGCGACCCGGCGGCATCAAATACAGGGTTGCCCGTGTAGTGGGTGAGACTGATGCACGCCGCGGCCACACCCAGACCTGCCACCGCAGCAAGGTCTTCCAGCAGCACCACTGTCGTGCTCGGGTCCTGACCCCTAGTCACTGTGCCACACACGCCACACACGGTGCCACACTGCACACTGTACCACACTACACAGTGTTCCACACTACACCACACTGCATACTGTATCACACTACACATCGTACCACACTACACACTGTACCACACCACACGCTGTACCACACTACACACTGCACCACACTACATGCTGTACCACACTACACGCTGTACCACACTACACACTGCACCACCACACTACACACTGTACCACACCACACGCTGTATTACATTACACACTGTATTACATTACACACTGCGGTCTGCACACATCACATGCAGCTTACAACATAATCCACGCTGTCAACACCACACCACACACTACACGCCAAACAAACCTAATCCTATGTCTCTTTTAATTACCTTTAGAGCGAAGCAATTTAACTAGCTGGATAAGTTTCTAGAAGATTCTATTTATCATAGGCCTACCTGTAACTGAAGACGGTTCTAGACGATTCTATTTAACACACTACATCTGCAGAAGGGTTCATTAAACACACCACAGCTGTAGAAGACTCTATTAAACACACTACAGTTGAAGAATAGTTCTAGAAGGTTCCATACAACAGACCATAGCTGAAGAAGGACATGTTCTGAGCCCGCGAACTGCGCTTGATCTCATTGACTGCCACCATCAGCGTCGCTGAGACAAAGAGGCAGACAGAGAGAGTGAGACCGGTAGACACAGCGAGGCAGACAGAGAGTGAAACTTTAGACACAGTGAGACAGAGAGTAAAACTGTTAGACACAGTGAGACAGAGAGTGATAATGTTAGTCATCGTGAGACAGACAGAGAGTGAGACTGCTAGACACAGTGAGTAAACAGAGTGAGACTGTTAAGGCAATGTGAGGCAGACAGTGAGACAGACAGTAAGACAGACAGTGATACAGTGCGACATACACAGACAGTAAGACAGACAGTGATACAGTGCGACACAGACAGACAGTAAGACAGACAGTGATGCAGAGTCTAAGAGACAGACAGCGAGAGACTGAGACTGACAGTGAGATTGACAGTGAGACAGACACAGGTATTAGAAGCCTCGAACACAACAAGCCGCACAGTGAAGTGATGGTACAGTGCAGCATCCTGCCCGTTAGCCACACAGCGAAGTGAACATGAAAAACAGAATGATCTTTAGTTTTGAACAAGCGTTAATACGACTAGGCAACCTCATATCATAGCCACACATAGGATAGAACAACAATGGGCTACGTGTCCAATAAGCATAGAAGAAACACTAACACAGCCACGGCTTCAGCCTTCAAAAATCAATTGAATCAGTAGTGTCATATATTATTACATTTTACATGGAATCCATTTAATCGCTTCCGATTCATTTTATCCCTGACGTAAATGCGGAAAAATCTGACCCCGTTAACCGGCATCTTTTCTCCTACCCCATAGTCTCCAGTTTCTGTCAATGAAATTGATGGTTGTCTACGACTAAGGAAGGTCCCCGATGACGCCATTAGGTGCCGAAACTGACTCTAAAACTATTGATATTATTATTTCTTGAATAGATAGTAGACAGCTGAAACATGAATCGCTTCCTTACCTCCCTCTGAGAGACACGACCCTCCGAGGATCGCCAGCGCCTGCAGCAAACTAAACTCTTAAACAATAGCAGAGGTCTATCAACAAACACTTCCTTGAACAACAGCAGAGGTCAATCAACAACCACATCCTTCAACAACAGCAGAGACCTCTGCTGTTCTTCTAGGATGTAATCAACAGATTAGATCCTAGAAGAACAGCAGAGGTCGATCAGCAAACTACACCCTGTATTAAAACAATAGCAGAGGACATCAACTTACTATTTGCATGTGGATTAGTCTGAGCATCGCTCCATGTTAAACTTCCGGGACCTTATTTGGGCGAGTTAAACTACATGCATTATGGGTCACGTGTAGGTCAGCTAGTGAGTGGTGGAGTGGACTGACCAAGGCCCATCACTACAGCCTGTAGGATGAAGGACGTATGGGGATGAAGGGGGAGAGGCCTGGCCCGCGGGCCAAACCAATTACCAACCGTTAACAATTGATTGACAGGGTCATGACCCTTTCACATCCAATCACAATAATTATCAACTATTACCCATAATACAAATCAACTTCCGTTTTTAGTAAAAAATGCTTCTTTCTGCGGTATGTGCATGAATGCATGTGTATTCTAGGCTTGTAATTCTGTGGGACTGACCCAGTTGAGAGACTCGACCTCGACGCCGTGGATGAGGCCCATGATGCCGTGGTAGTAGGACAGGCCAGCACCCACACAGAAGATACCCACCCCACTGATCAGCGACGACACGTTGCGAAAGTTCGCCCACCCGTACCTGCAACACCACCACACCAACTGCACCTCTTCTCATCTATTGAGCTATTACGCATCATTGTGGTTTCTACTGTTAAAAATCACGTTATTTTCTTCCGACGGGGCGTTATTTTCGCCGCTCCCCGTCGCGGAAGGCCAATTAGCGTTCGGCGAGAGATCGATTTGATTCCAACGATGGGAATCATCGAACGGAAACGACACGCAATGAACGTAGACGAATGTTTACTGCCAGACGAGTGTGACCATAACTGTACATGTCGCAATTGGCAGATAAATATAACTGCAGCGCAGCAACGTTTATCGAGCAACGCTTATACAGCGGTTAGAAACCAATATCACGCCAAGAGAGACACTTCTTTAATGACCGTTTTAGTAATTGCTACTTACAGCCGTATTTTATGACCTTTAAACTGTCAACATTTTGATCTACCATCTATCATCTGCCATATTTAATTCTTTTTCTTTTGTGTCGCGTAAGGTATTCTTGTGCGTGACGTTTTCGACTACTCGTATGAGTGAAATAAAGATATTCGTAATGTTGATGGACTGTCGCCCAGCATATATCACCACCCTTACAGCATTCGATCATTCAGCAAAGAGCGTCGTGGATTGTAACAGATTCTATAGGTTTGCTGCCCGACACCTGCAGTGTTGACAGAGAAAGGCTTGGTTTTATTTCATTGCCTGCGGTTACGGTTTTATCTCCAGTCTACTGTTATTGTATATTTGATCATTGTAGGCTAATTGGTACCCTGTTTTATAGATGAAATATGTTCAAATTAGTGTACAGTATCACAAATAAATGCAGAGCAGCAAAGGAAATTTGTTTCAATATATAGGCTATCAAATGTGAAAATGAAAATGATGACGATGAATTTTAAATTGCTAGTTTGCCACTACCCGACAGCGAGGCGCTGTGGTGTAGTGGTTAAGGCGTTGGACTTTGGGTCCAGAGGACCTGGGTTCGAGTCCCGGCGCCGGCAACTATGAAACCATGCGTTACAGACCCTTCAGCAAGGCTGTTAAACACACAAGTGTCGCTAGCTGATGATCATCATCCAGGGCAATTTATAATTCTGATTGGCGACAGGAAGGGCATCCGGCCTTAAAAACCCACCTCCAATATAAACGTCTAACCTGCGTTAACACGGACATGGCGTTACAGGCTTGCCTGTAGCGCATAAGAATGGACGTCAAAAATGAAGATTTAAAAATTTTATTATAGTTGTAATAATGCAAACTTGCAGTGGAAACAGCAACTATCTACGCGACAGGTTAGACCGCAGTGAAAGTAGCCATTATCTATGCGACAGGTTAGACCGCAGTGGAAGTAGCCACTATCTATGCGACAGGTTAGACCGCAGTGAAAGTAGCCACTATCTACGCGATAGGTTAGACCGCAGTGAAAGTAGCCACTATCTATGCGACAGGTTAGACCGCAGTGGAAGTAGCCACTATCTATGCGACAGGTTAGACCGCAGTGGAAGTAGCCACTATCTATGCGACAGATTAGACCGCAGTGGATGTAGCAGGCTAGACTACAGTGGAAGTAGCCACTATCAATGAGACAGATTAGACAGCAGTGGAAGTAGCCACTGTTAAAGGGACAGGCTAGACTGCAGTGAAAGTAGCAAGCTAGACAGCAGTGGATGTAGCCACTATTAATGACAGGCTAGACTGCAGTGGTATGCAGCCACTATAAACAATACTCATTAGAAAGCAGTGGATGTGTAGAGACTCAAAGACTTACGGGTGATCCATATCTGGCTGCTTGAGTGACTGTCGGATACCAGCGGCCAGGATGAGCTACACAGGAACACACATATAACGTAAGCTTATAAGCAGTGTTGTAGTTGCCATGCAACGCCGCGTGACGGCATTCCGCCGAGCCGTTTAAGTTTCAAACAGCGTCACACCAGGGTCGCCCCCAGCAGGATTTAAAAAAAGGGCCATATTGGCACACCAATGGCAACCATAAACCTCAAATGGCAACCATGAAAAATCATCTGTTGCCATTTTTGGCAACCATGAAAAACAGCTGAACGACAAGTTTTAAAAGTGAAAACCGTCTGGTAGAGGAAAAGCTGAAAATCACGATAGCGGCAAGTGCATAACGTGTAGAAAAATGGTGTTATATAGCAAATTTTTGACCAAAATCTTCCGTCAACACCCCCCCACCCCCCGCTCAGAAGTTTCACTCAAGGACTGAAGTGAAAGTAACTTGAATGCTTTGGCAACGGATGGCAACCATGAAGTTGATCTTGTAGCCAAAATGGCAACCATCAACCGCAAATTTTTTGAAACACTGGCATCCAGTGTGGAAGCTGTGGGATGCCGCCGTGATCGTCAAAGGCTAATTTTAGCAGCATAAAATATTTGCTGTGGGCTGATACCATGGTTAAAGGGCCGCTGCATAAGGAATTTGCGCCGCTCTGACTCAAAAAAGCAAATTGCATCCCACCGTGGCAGAAAGACAGCTACAGCACTGTATATGCATTTTATGCCAAGATTTTTTTTCTAGCGAACGAAATGCTTGAACTTCGATATTCTCAAAACTCGTAACACAATGTTATATAAATACGCCATAATATATAGAGAGTATACTGTATACATGTACCCATCACTTACTTGCTCATTCCTACAAGTGCTCTCTCACTTCCACCCTCATTCCTACAAGTGCTATCTCTCACTTCCACCCTCATTCCTACAAGTGCTATATCTCACTTCCACCCTCATTCCTACAAGTGCTCTCTCACTTCCACCCTCATTCCTACAAGTGCTATCTCTCACTTCCACCCTCATTCCTACAAGTGCTATATCTCACTTCCACCCTCATTCCTACAAGTGCTCTCTCACTTCCACCCTCATTCCTACAAGTGCTATCTCTCACTTCCACCCTCATTCCTAC
>JAQIWG010006884.1:0-12856 GCA_034695025.1 Chamaedrilus cognettii
CTAGATCTGTATTTAAGCACGATTCAGCCTCGATTAGCGAGTCATAGGTTTTAGAAAGCGTTGTGTCGTCTGCAAAATAAACATGTCTGATTTAATGGCTTCATCAATGTCGTTTATAAAAATTAAAAACTATAGAGGCCCTAATATAGAACCCTGTGGAACCCCAGCATTTGTTTGCAATTTTGTAGATTCTTGACCATTGAAAACCACTTTTTGACTACGATCTGAAAGGTAGTAAAGGTAGTGCAGCCAGCGGCCTATCACCTGAAGCGTCCGAATCTTGAAGCAATTCTCTGCACGTCAGCTGAGATCAAATTAAATCTAGGGTCAACTTCAGGTCAAACTGTCAACGAACCTTGACCAAGAGGCTGAAACTAAAGCGTATTGACTGTTGTTTGTCCAGAAACCAATAGCACAAGCTCCTATTCGGGATGGTGTCGTGCAGGCACTTTTAAACAGGAGGAAAAGGCCAGCTCCGGGTTTAGAGCAGCCTACAATGTAATGTAATGTACTCCTGATACATGTAGCACCATTTTCATGTGGCAGAAAATTGAGCAAACTTTTGTTCTCATTCTTGCAATGTACGCCTACTAGGTAATTATAAAGTATAACATTTTTGACAGTTTTTACGCCTCATAACTTCCACTTCAATTAGGCTACTGAATTACCTATAATATAGCAATAATTATCGTCAAGGCTATAGCCAGTAGCGGTTCCAGCCTTACACAACAGGGGGAGCTCAGGAGGGGCTTGAAAGTACAAGGACTGTTGAAAGCAAAATTGGGGGGGGCTTAGCCCCCATGCCCCCCCCCCTGGAACCGCCACTGAGGCTGTAGCCCACTATAGCGTGACGCCTTTACAAGTACATGTTACACCTACATAGTTACATGTACAAGTTGAACAGAACAGGACCACCAAGAGGAAGACGAGTCCTGATTTAACTGTTGCACTGCCCGGAACGAATTATACATCGCTTTCATCAACCAGTAAGTTAACTCAAGAGCTCATCGCTGACGGAAGTTCGTTCACGGACCTGCTGACGTGGAATCTACTGGAAGTAACCTTCTGTCTGTAGCCTACACGATGATTGACATTACAGGCAGTGTACAGTTTAGGTGCCCGTGCCCCAACGAAAGTCTCCCCCCTAAAAGTTCGCCCCCCTGGCAGGTTTTTTCCTGATTTCTCTCTTATATTTTGACCAAAAGCATTGAACCTTTCAGGGTTAGTAGCTGGCATCTTCTTGAACATGTACATGCAATTAATTCGGTAAAACTTATTAAGTTTTTAATCAATTGCAACTTTTAATGACAAATTCACAACACTTTACAAAGATTTCTCAATAAAGGATAAAATCCACTAAGATGTCTGAAAATTGGCTTCTATTTAGACACAACCCTTCTCTAAGACATATCTAAATTTGGCAACAATCAGATAATTCGTTTTGCAGAGACAGTTTTTAGTGCGACTACGCATGGGGGCGACTTTTAACACAAGGAGGAGACTTTATTTCGTTACAAATTTAAACCGTTACAACCGTTATAACTTCGTTGTCTACTCTCCCATGAATCTCACAATTTTTGTGAGCTATGCAGCGAGTCACGATTCGTATTACCACCAAATTGCACGCAAATCACTTGGCTAGTTTTAATGCTATGACCCTTTGATTGCCTCACTGAGGGACGAGTTTTGTAAGCGGGCGAAAATCGTTCCTGACACTGGCTTAATTTAAGCTAAATGGGTCACTAGCAAATGCAAAATTTTAGGTTATGTCCATAGTACCCTCAGATCATATTTTTGGAGGCGCAAATTTAATCTCAGTCAAATTTAAAGTTATCATATACAACATGACATGATTGTATGATGTAAGCCTAACACAAACACAACATAATCTTGTAAACAACCAGAGGTCATAAAGGGAATGAATTCTTCATTTCTGGATTATTGTTTTCCATCAAATTCTAAAAACACAGAACCCTTACCGTGCGCGGCAAAGAGGGATTCTTCAAATAAATGGGCCTAAATGAAGATTTTAAAAGTAATTGTAGCCTATTCTCCAATCTACGATCGTCTGAACAGGCGTAAAGGAGGAAAATTATATCTCACCTCTTTAGCTTCAACGCTGTCTAGAAAGCGGAACACCTAGGCCCAGTTGTTCAATAGGGAGTTATTTGATTTTAGATAATCAAAGAACAAAAGTGAGGTGAGGATCCAATCAAATCGCGCAAATTTGATCCAGGATTGTTTGATAACACGCCAATTAATTATTATTCAAATAATCATGGATGATTCCACTACGGTTTAAATAACCGTCTATTAAACAACTCGGCCCTACACCGTAGTCTACGACGCCGAGACTGGCAACTTGACAGATGTGGTTGAAACGTGTAAGTACACGTCTCTAGTACTGGCCTATGTGTACGGAACTCGGAACTCGTTAGATCTTACAAACATCTACCTGTGTCTAAGCAACACTTCCTCTCGCTAACCGATTCACTCCATCTCGTTCTAAGAATGCCAGAGATGGTCGCGCCTTGGCGCAAACGTTAAATATTCGCAAAGCAATAATATATCACTAAATAAATACCACTAAAAGGCCATTGTGCTGAGAGGAGGAAATACAGATGAAGAAAATAGGCACTTTGGGGGGGGGGGGGGACGATGCTACGGGCACCCCTGTAGTCATTCGCCAATGATAATGAATCGAGACATCAATTGATAATAGATTCTCATTGCATCATTAAATAAAACGAATAACTTTTTAAGGTACGATACACCAATTAGGCTATATATGTAATTGATTTAAGACAGTGGTTAAAGTGGAAAGCAAGAGGTGGGGGGTTCCATATTAAAAAAATGGCCATTAAGTTACAATTGCAAAAGAAATGCTTTTTATTTGCCATTTTTAGGAGTGCAAAGGCCCTAGTCGGATATTTGAGAGGCTTTGCGGCTCTGCGGCTCTGAGCGGCTCTGAGCGGTTCTGGGCGGCTCTGGGCGGCCCGGAGCGGCTATGAGCGGCTATGCAGAGCGGCTCTGAGCAGCTCTGAGCAGCTCTCAGCGGCTCTCAGCAGCTCTCAGCGGCTCTGCAGAGAGGCTCTGAGCGGCTATGTCATGCAGATCCCTTAACATGGTCTATGCTATAAGCAAGTTAGCCTACTGTAAATGTCAATGATTCTGGTCTTTCGTTTATGGAACAGGATTCCAATATTATTTAAAGTGCTGAGTCTCAGATTGGTGGTGCGGGTCCCACATTTGAGGTGGCGGGTCCCTAATATGAGGTGCCGGGTCTCAGACCCGCCGGGACCCGGCCCACTTTAATCACTGCTTAAGGCCCAATATCAGCATTTAATAATTGGGCCTACGGGCTACAACTTAAAGCCCCGCGGGACGATGCACAGCGAAAGTACCGTGTACAAAACGTTGACTGTTGACTGTTATTCTATCGATGCTTCAATGGAATCCAACCAAGCCCGTGCACAACCCGGCTCTACAACTATTCATGCGCTCCTTCAACAAAGATAACTCTCCTTCACCACCCGGTGTCAGCATGCATCATTCTCAAACAGAAAATTCTTCCTGTGGGCTGCTGAAATACCCAAAGAAAATCTAGTTCTCAAGAAAGGAATGTCATGCATTGCAAGCTGCTAGCGATAAGTAGAACTCTGTTAGATAGTGAGCGCCTAAAGAGAGTGGTGGAGTCAAATTGGTACAATTGATCGCATGTATAGGCTACATTACCATAACCCTGGAATGGTGGTGGGTGGGGTTGAATTTTAAGGACGGCGTGTGAGTATCAAAGTATCTCCCCCTTCTTTAACTGCTTTTTACGACTCGCCCGGGGAGCACTGGGCTGCAAGCCAATTCTTTGTTCCCGGGTCTGCACGGGGAATAACCCTGGAATCGACTTCAAGGTGGCTTTTATACTGCGATTAACTTCTTGTTAATCACTTACTACAAAAGCAAAACCAACTCAAATGCTAAGCTCAACATATTAAAATCCTAGGCCTATTACCGTCTATAACAGATAAAATGCTGACACGGCAAAGCTTCCACAGTTGACTGTGAGACTTAACTTCCAGACTTGGACTGCCTGCTTGACATTCCTTATTGCACATGCCATAAAGAATGCTTGGCCTAAAATGTTGGATAAAACCAGTTAGCTGTGACTGGCTGTGACCACTGTGAAAGCCAAACATCGTCAAGTAAACTGCATGAGTGTATTCGTTAGACAGAGCAGCGTCTGCCTTCCATAACATTTATTCATGCAGGATTTACATAGATATAATATGTGATGCCACTCTATTTAGATGGAACCTATTGAGGCACCTATTAAGGTGCCACCAGATAGTGTTGTGGTTTCACTTCCTGTGCCTGTAGAAGGCATAGGACGTGTCCCGAAAGCGATTCGAATAACGCCCAATTTAGTATTTCAGTTGCCGACGATCAAATACAATACAAATACAATATAACGTAGCTCATTATTTGAATTCTGCCAACAGAGAACTGAGTCTAATTTTTTCCATAATCAGTAGCACCCAATCCATAATTCTACTTGGCTTGCCGCATACACAATGTTTGTCTTAATGTCTGGATAGCATTTGCAAGATACACTGCAATTTTACTCCTAATTTCTGTAGCAAAGTAATTTCTGTAGCAAAACGGCACAACTTTCACTCTCGAAAATGTTGTTTTTATAATATCATTCCTGTAATGACCAGCTCCCAACGAAAACTGTCTGACGCTAGGCCTAGTTGTTGCTGCACTGACTGAGTACCCGTGCGGCAGTTCGTGCCTTAATTTGCTCTAAGTGGGTGCGGGTTTGTTGATTCGAATGCTGCGTCTGCGTTAGAACAACATGCAGTACCAAGAGCTTATCTTCCCGACTCATCGCGATGCCGCGAATTGGCATCCAAACTAACACGGCCGTAACGTGGCCAGCAACGAACCATTAGCAACGGGGTACAAGTGATCCCTGAGGTATTCTAAAAGAAGATACTTCATAATGATGCCATTCAAAGCACCCCACAATCACACATTAGGGTACTGAGCAATAAGTTGATCTATAAACTTAACTTACCCATTTCGGGTTGAATTAAAAAAATTCTTTCCGTGCTCGTTTCCAGTAGCATTTTTCACACGAACAACTAATTGGATTCCAAAACAACTCATACGCCATTGCAATTTTAACTCAAAGTTTCGAGATAATTATTCAAATTTTATTATTAAGTTTTTAATATCAAGAATGTAATCAATGCTATGAAGCAGAAAGCCCACGTCAGGATCATTATATGCACACTCCTACAAACCCTACTTCTAGCTGGTAAAGCCACAACTATCCGGCTGTTGACGCCTCGCTCTGGACACTGTGGACAGTTGAGCTGATCTGATATATTACTGCGCCACACTTCATACCTGGGGCTAACAGCCCGGAGCCATAGACTATTTCTGACAGAAGGGCTAAAATCAATTAATCAGATAAAACGACCAGATGTTGTTGGCACTCAGCGTTCGCGGTAGATCAGCGGCGTAGCCTGTTTAGTAGTCTGCAGCATACTAAATAAACATTTGTAAAATTTTGTGTTGTGTTGCTGTTGACTACACGACGTTAGTAGCAACCACAGGCCTATACAACTTAATTTCTTGCTTGGTCTATTGGATCCATCAAATAATCAGGGCCTGCATTTTTCATGGTGATTCACATCTTCTATAATGTGAAAAATTTGATTTAATATTTTGTATTTTCTTCAAGGCATTGCATAGGCTAATGTATGAATTTCATATGATAATTGGTTTATAAGACCTCTATTATGCTTGTATGATGGAGCAGTAGCATGTATTGTATGTGTTGTGTTGTATTAACATGTAACTATTACATCTATGATCTGTCTGTGGAGCATTAACACCACGTTTCCTAAGTTATAGAATATTAATGATGCAGTGGAACAGCAGATTTGACATGGGCCTCTGTATAATTTTAATAACATAGACAACTGATTTCACAGATACCATTGCACGAGTTCAATGAAACAGCATTTAGAATAACTAACCCGCCAAAGCGCTCGGGTTCGTGGGAGACCGCGTCATACTTGCCCCCCCAGCAGCAGGCTCCAGAAGCGACCCTCCCGACCCCTCTCGCTGACCGACCATCGCATACGGCGACACCGAGCGCTCCCGCCGCTGGGACACCTGCCCTCGCCGTAGGAACCTCGGCGAGCGGGAGGGCGAGGAGGACACCCTCCCTGACCGCTGATCGGGGTTGAGGAGGGATCTACCCTCCCGCCGCCTCTCTGGATCTCCTGCTTCCCGCTGGGAGTCCCGATCCGCCTCGGTAGTGGCATGCGAATCCTGGTAGTGCTCATCCGGTTCTTTTCCACCGGACTTAGTTTTGGTTTTGAAGCTCCCCTTACGCGTGTGTATGATATCTTTTACCTTGCCCCAAGCGGCCTTCGCTTTCTTAGCGGCGTCGGCGGCCCCGTGGTACGCTGCGGGGGCTGCAGGGGCCGCGGCAACCTCGCTGGTACCAACAACCGCAAAACCCATCTGTTGATCGAGATGTTCGGAGGTAAAAACGAGCTCGATGGGGCTAGACGGAACGGATTTCGACGACAGGGAGTCCCTAGATGGCGACGCGACTTTCGGGATTCGAAAGCTGCTCGAGCGGCCGAGAAAAGAGGGCCCATCGGTTGGACTGAGAGTAAGAGGGGACCCTTTGTTGTCATCGCCGTGAGAGCTCTCGTCTGTCACAGTCGCGGCAGAGTCGGGAAACACAAAAGTCTTGCCACGGCGGGATAACCTTCCACTGGCCGTCTCCCTCTGAAGGGCGTCGAACGAACCCGTGCTGGCGGAGTGTTTTATCGGTGGGTGCAGTTCGTTGGGATTGTCGTCGTGGGGAAGAGTCCCATCATTTTTCTCGTTTGATGGGTCACTTTTTATCGAACTCGGGCTGCCCTGATCCAGCAGCTTGGGCGAGGCGTGCGGCGATTGGTTGCTGAAAGACTCCAAGGCGCCGACAGAAGGGGGATCGACCACACTAGAGTGCCTGTTTTTCATCTTGGCATTCGTCAAAAGTAGCTCCTTAGCCGTTACCGTTCCGCAGCGGTCCAGCTTTGAGTCTTGCTTGCCAGAGAAGACCTTCTTGACTTGCTCCCACTTCGCCTTGAGCTTCTTCGACTTCTTGCGTTCCCACTTATGTGGCTGCTCCGTTTTGCTGTTACGCTCAGTCTCAACGTCATCGCCGCCAAAGAGTTCCACCATTTCCTTATTGACGGTCTTACCCTCTGTGATAGGATCGTGGGCGGAGACATCTTCCCACACGCTATCGTTTCTCGTCCGACCAGAGGACACGCTAGACTGCGCTGCCGTTTTCCCTGTCAGAGCTTTTCGTCCGAGTGGAGTCTTGGCGCCGTACGCACTGAGCAGCATGTTGTTGCGATAGGCGAGAAGCTCCTTCATCTCCTCGACGTACGCAAACCGCTTCTGAAGACTGCAGTACTGATGCTTCAACTCGGCTTGTTTCTCCATCGCAAATAAAAGACGATTGAGAGTGGTAAGTCCGTCGGGGGTTACGGATGACTCGAGAGAGGGAGCGGTTTGCTGGCGCCACAGTCGTCTCTGACCGGCGCTCATGGGGCGCTGGCGCTCTTGGGTGCTATATGTGGAGTCTGCAGTGTTTGAGCTCTTTTCTGATCCGATGTTTTCCGTGTCGGATTTGCTGCGATGTTCGTAGCAGGTTGCAGTGCTTTCACGCCGACGTTGGGACCCTGATTCGACGCAAACAGGAGATCCCGGAGAACGCTGGCTGATCTGGGATTCATTGCAGCTATATTCTACACTGGAACCCTGATTTGCGTTACTTGACAGCGGGGTTTGAGAAAAAGACGTACCATTGCTTGAGAAGTTTGTCACGACAACATCAGTTGTGGGAAATTGTTGTTGTCCATTGGGGATTGTGTGTTTATTTTCGCCGAATACACTCCTTCCGCTCACTTCTTTTCCCTCTTCCAGCGGTGCCCGGTTTTCCTCTTGCTCGACGCTACCGGATAGCCCTCTTTGCCGATCATCTTTCTCTAGTGTCCGGTTCTCCGATAGTTTCCGGTCACTGCGCTTCGCTGGCTCTCCTGGCGCAGCGGTTTTTGCGACGTTAGCCGATTGGTAGAGAATGAGTGGGACATCAGAGGTTAGATTTGGAGAGAGATGCTTGTGGACAGATGCCGTGCTGGGGCTCAGGGCATCCGCAACGAAGACGCCACAGTCGCTGCTGAACACAGACGAGGTTCCACTGAGGGAGGTGGTTCGATGAGTGGTGTCGGTCAACTGGGAGGAGGTCGAGGTGTGTGCGGAAGGAGCTGCAACAGAAGGACTGCTGGGAGAGGAGTCGTGGACCACTTTTTGCACGTTGGTGTTTGAGGTTGGAGTTGCGACGGAGTATTGAAGAGCGCGGGTGTTCTCGTAGAAGTCAACGTACGACTTGAGAGAGTCAAATCCATCCATGGCGAAAATGTCGTTTTAAAACGAGTGTAAGCTACAGAATAGAACTCTGTCAATTAAAAACAAGAGATTGGAGAATCAATAAAGTTAAGATAATAACACTATGAAATATGAATGATTTTCAAACAATAAGAGTCTACATGACAATGTTTCCTGTAAAACCTCTTCAAACAATGGGCCAGGGTCTACATCTTGCATACTCGCCACTAGGCCATGTCATGAACGGTTGCAGGATATTATCACATGCTATTTTTATACAGTTCTCTGACAAAATATTAGCATTTCGTTCTATGCATCACACTGAGAGTGGGACAGTATGCAGTCCTAAATATATTGTAATGAAACTGGTTGTAGGGCTATTTACCGTCCTAGTATAGGCCTGATGCGTGATCCTTAGCCTCTATAAATCAAGATTATTCTTCAGTCTGTCTGCACAACCCACATGCGGTAACCTCACGTTAAGAGATCTGACTTCACATCCACGCAAGCTGCTGAACATGTAGGCTAGTCCCCCTGCCGCGCATGCGTGTAGTGCCTGCTTGGCCTACATTAGTTGTGCGCAGAGTTCAAAACTAGTTCTGATTACCCGACCATCAAAACTTCGTCGCTATCGTAGCAGATGCTGCGAGGCAGATCAGCTGATCGTCAGCAGCAGCAGCAGCAGCAGCAGCAGCACCAGCAGCAGCAGCAGCAGCAGCAGCAGCAGCAGCAGCAGCAACGGTAGTCGTTTTTGCATTTGCGCGGCTTGGCACCTTATCTGGCATCAGAAGCACGTTTCAGTGATAAAGTAAAGGCCATTTTCAAAGTGGAACGAAACGCAGCAAAAACGACAAACTCTTAAATGATAAAAATCACTCTTGACATATTATAAGATTCGTTTGATCGTCCTTAACAATTGTCCTCTTCTTTAAAACGACAAAATCTTAAATAATAAAAATCACTCTTGACATATTTTAAGATTGGTTTGATTGTCCTTAACAAGTGTCCTTTTCTTCAACTAGAGAAAACTAGTTTTAAACCAGTTATTATTTATAACGGGAAGAGAATTGTTCGTATACGCCTAGGCATACACGAACAGTACATGTGGGTCTAACAGACTGTTGCTATAAAATAGCAGTCTGCAACAGCCTTGCTCGTCGTGTTGACGATTTTAAGTTAGAGTAGGCCTACTCGTACGGTCGATGTTTTTGTTTAGTCGAAGTCTCGAAGCGCCTAAATCGTGAACATCGCCCGAGGCTACAGACAGAAGGAAAGTTCAGCTGGCAACGAGCAGCAAAGGGCCGAGTGAAGACCTAACTCAGCTAATGCAAGGCATTGGCATTGGCGCTAACGAATTTCGTCTCAAGTCAATGATAGAATACTATAGTAGGCCTACAACTTCTCTTTCACCACGCACATTATAGGCAGATTATCACTCCTTGGGTTCATTGTAAATTCAATTATCGCAATATACATGTAGCTTGGCTTATGTAGTCGGAATATATAATTATATAAAACTTTGATTGTTAGCAGTGCGAATTAATTATTTGACATCGATTCATCGTTTTTGCTTGGCTAAACAATGGTAGCCTACCACCCAGTTGGTTTTCTGTTTGCGTTACGTTTCACAATTTTCTCAAATCAAGTAACAAATTTGAAAGTTGCCTGCGTTTTAATATCCTCAAATCTGATATATATACCCCGCACTTTTTCTGCCATAAGCGCTGTCTGCGGTCTTGAACAGTTTGCATTGGCAGAGCCTGGTCTTGAAGTCTTGTTTAGCAGCTGCTGTTGTTGTGGGAGTAATTACTCACGTGTAGGCATACACTAAGTACTTCCATGAAAGTTGGTGAGAGAGAAAAATGCGGAAATTTTTTCGAGCGGGAAGTAACTGCATATAGGCCCTAATCGCATTAAACGTGTTGACACGGGCCTATACAACATTTAATTGTTTTGCATTATACATTGTTGGCCTGTCTTTAAATTATTATTATTATTGTGAGTTCATAATATTGAATGTACTATATTTTCCGATTAATTTTTGATTTTCTAAATACGCTCAGCCTATTCCATGACGGATTGTTTCCTTTGGAGGAAAGAGATCCTGAATACCAGGCAACGAGCACACTGCCATTGATAGCATTCTCTTCATCCAAGAAATAGCGTGACCACTACTCAACCACGATGACTACGCTGCAAACAATCTCTACACTTTCATTTCAGCTTTCCGTTCGATTAATTATTGGCTACCATCGATCGTTATTTTGATCCAAAATTTCGTGAAGGTGTTTGATTAGATCTATAAAGAACTGCATGGGCAGACTGCATAATTAGATATTAGGTACCTCTCTCGACCAATGCCACTATCCAATCCAGCTCAAATTTTCAATGGTTTTCCAAGAAATATTTCTCAGTAGACGTTGAGATCTAGAAAGGCGCCACACGTCATCGCCTGATCAGCTTTCTCACAACTCGTTCAGCAGATTCCGGGTTTCCTTGAATGAACGCCTGATGGGAATCGACAGGTTGCGCGGGAAAGCTCAACAGCAATGTTTAAGTAGGTCTATGTAACGTAGGGCTGCACTCATGGAAGTACATGTACATGCTGAAAGCGATCGGTGTGCAGATGAGCAAATGATTGAAACGGGCGCCGGTAGGCCTATGGCCAGGCAGACGCGAGACAATTTAGATGAGAGGATAAGTTCGATCGTCTGGTCACTTAAAAGCACACAACAAATACGTGAAGCTTCAATAATTATTACTGGTGACCAAAAAAAGTTGATCTTTCACAAGATATTTTGGTCGGAGACCCGGAGCTGTAAGCATGCGATATAAATAGGCTAGCACTCATCGACGTCATTTTCAGTAGAGGCCCGATCGCTAGGAACCGTGGATAATTCTGGATTAGCGTTATTCGAAAGATGTCGGAACTATTGTCTGGCATTCCTGTTGGTTGTTGCTTTATACAGAATACTTTGTATTCTGCATTAGCTACAGTATGGTGGCTGTTATAGCCTTACACTAAGACACATGATAGGCCCACAGAAATGCCCGTAGGCAAATTTATCTCAACCCTACCCCCACCCCCCCCCTCCCCAATGCGGACGCCCCCAGCCCTATGACTTCACTGAAAGGATGCTTTTGGATTCTATTGAGGTTAAACCCGGAAAAACCTCCGTCCTTACCTCTCTCCAACCCCCACCTCTCCTCGGCCTCGGCTTTACCAAGCACAGAACCGCTCCCTCTCTTAAGTCGCCTTTTATGACTTGCCCGGGGAGCTCTGGGCTGCAGGTCAATTATTTGTTTCCTGAGCTGCAGGGGTTTCAGTCTTTTGTAGCCACGCGATCTTAGGCCTATTATCAATTAATGTAGGTTACTTACTCCATGATAGGCTACGCATGCCAAGAACCAGGGCTCACATTTTCACCATGAAAAACACGGTAGCTTGATATCATGAACACTTATTTTACTTCAGATCTTTTCAATGTAATTTAATCATAATTATTAATTTATACACCGGTAGGTGTGAACAGGCTTTATATAATTCAGTGCTGGGTAGACATTATTGACCTTGCCATTGGCCAAACCATTTCATCCATTATGCAGTGGTCAGAACGGGAACCAACATCAATTTGATTCAATCTAGGAGGCCACACGGTGCAACGCTTCTGGAATATTCTTTGCAAGCCTGCTGTTTGGTCAGCATTAGGCCTACATACAGCCTTAATATTTCACACGATATTACATCATGAAAGACAGGGTAAGGAAGAAAAATGACCTTCCTCTGTATTGGCCCAATTCTTCTTCTGTATTGCGCGCAATGGATAGGTTGCAAAATTTAGCATCGGATTTTATTGCTACAGAACCAATGATGTTGTTTTGATCGCGGCTTGAAGCTTAACCATCCTGGACGCTGTGTACAGGCCTACTAAATTGCTTACAGTTTCAGAGGAGGATCGCGTCCGTTACGGTGAGGATTAGCCTGCAATTATCGTCATTCCATAGATCTTTCCGCATTTCAGTTTTATGTTCCTTCGTAGGCGGCCAACGTTACGACCATTGTCTATACTTGTCTGAGTTTGGTAGCCTATCATGCAGGCCTTCTGTTGTTTTCATGAAATAAACATTCGTTAGTAGGCTTTGTAGATGTTCGTTGTAGTGTGAACAATTTTTTTTAAACCCCCCCCCCCCCCTCCAACTCCAACGCCCCCCCCCCCCCGAGTCCTTTTTTCACATTGTCAAATCGAGTCCCGTCCCAGCATACGTGCCATGACTCGAGAAAAACTTTAAATAGCGCATTAAGTTAGCATTGAGCAGTAAGTCGTCAATTGCGTGACGTCTAATTTAGTTGTTGCTGACGAGAAGCAGTCGTGGCACGGCTTGTATAATTATG
>JAQIWG010006885.1:0-12856 GCA_034695025.1 Chamaedrilus cognettii
GAGCGGGGTGGGGTGAGAGGAGTTAATAGTATTGTTTATTAATTAAGGAGTTATTTGATTGTGGGAAGGGGGGTGGAAGGGAAGCCGCAGGAGGTCAGTCTGGTGTGGGATGAGGGGTGGATGGGGGGGGGGGGAGGGGGAAGATGTGGGGGAGGAGGGTGGGGATTGGGTGGGATGAGATATGGGAATGGGGGGGACGTGGGGTTTGGGGTTACAATGTAGCAACCGTCCTAGGACGGGCTCCACTGCTAGTCCTTAAGATATTTAATTAAAAAAATTGTGTTTATGGTTTTTTGTGCATTAGGTTTACGGTACATCTGCATAGTAAAGGCGAGAGAACTTGTCCTCAGCTGATCATCTAGCACAAACCTGCAGCTCAGCAGCATCATCATCAACAGCAGCAGCTGTAGAAGAAGCAGCAGTATCAGCATCATCATCATCATCATCATCAGCAGAAGCAGCAGCAAGCATGGGCAAGAAGGGCCGCAGGAGCAGCTCGAGAAGCAGCCGGAGGTCGACCCGCTTGCCTGACGCGGACGAGGATAAATTCACCAAGACGGACATGGAGCGGCTCGGGTTGTTCAGCGAGGGCGACTACATCTCCATCGGCGACCCCTACATCTCCGCGCACAGCCGTACGCAGGCCTGAATTTATCTTGATTCGCATTACAATTTGCGAATCGATTTGCATAGAAATTAGTCTAAATCAAAGATAAATAAACCAATGAGTGGTAACGTTAATATGGACTTGTGGTTGTATCAGGGCTGCGATTAGTCAAATCCGGACGACGTCCTTGGTCACATCACGGAGTACCATACTGTCATATTTGATCTGTGGAAAGGAAGTAATAAATACTTTGCACGCAATACTAAGACTATACAAAAACTGCTAATAAAATTAGTTAAGCTGCTAACTAAAATCGAATTTGATTGGCAACATATGCGAAAAACTGCTCATCAATTTACTGAGCTTAAATTGCACGTCTGCGTGTAATTGCACGATTGCACTCACTCCATGCAGGGCTCGCGTTGGGAAAAATTAGGAATTTTTTTTTCCCACGCTAGCCGGGGAACAAGAAATTGGCTTGCAGCGCAGAGCTCCCCAGGCAAGTTTTGACCATGTCGAAATTTAACATGCTTTTCTCTCCCCTGAAAGTTGCGATGTCTCAAACTTCAAAACATGGTGAGGTTGGAATGGTGCAGGGGTTGTAAATAAGAAAAAAACTTGGGGAGCTGAAAAGTCTCAAAACTCGACCCCACTGAGTGCTTTTTTTCGAAGGTGGGCAGGCAGAAATTGAGGTAGGGGCGTTCAACCCCTCCAACCGCCCCATCAATGCGAGCCCTGCAGTGCATGGGCGATCATTATACACACACCACCGGCCGCCTCAGTGTAGATGTCCCGGATTGGACATTAAAATATAGTCGACAGCCCTGCCCCTGCTGCCACCATCAGGCAGGTTTAGGCGTAGGAATTGGCATCCGGCCCATTAAACTCTGCTCTACAAGACAGCCATGGGCTCCCACAAATTGATGTGACAGGGGGCCCTGACCCCTGTGCCCATTTCCCGCCCCGACGTCTTTGAGACGATGTAGGGTTCAGGGGGAACTATGAAACCATGCGTTACAGGCCCTTCAGCAAGGTGTTTTAAAAACGCACAAGTGTTGCTAGCTGATAACCACATGCCAGATAATTATTCATTTGGTTGGGGTCAGGAAGGGCATCCGGCCATAAAAACCAAGCTCCAGCAGTCCTGAGCAGGGCGGGCGAAAACGTGTAAACCTGTGTGAAAACATGGACATTAATAGAATACAGGAGTGTGTAAAGGAGGTTAGTTTAGTTAGTAGGGTTCAGGGGGAGCTGTTGCAAGGGTGGTAGTGGAGGGGGAGAGCAGTGGGCTGGGGAGAAGGTGACAGTTATTTGGCCCTTGTAACTCTGAACTGATTCCATCATTTCTGTAATAATATTATTTTTCTAGTTAATTATTCCTCCCCCGGAAGGCCTCTCACGCTGTTCCTGTGGCCCCTCGCAGGGTCAGGGCACGCGGGTGTAAGCGAGGAATGCGGCCACAAAACGTGCGCATGTGTGTGTTGCAGTTTTTGTTTATATTGTCTTTAACAAAGAATGACACCATTCTTTTTTATTTACTTTTGTTACTAGCCAGACGCTCTGATAGTGTTTTCGACCCGCTTGTCCCTGACCCCTGCAGGGCTGACTCGAGAGAGCGCGTACAAGGGCAAGCAGATGCTCGGTGACGGCACCAAGACGATGGACGAGACCCAGGCCGGCTACTTCCAGAAGAACTTCCTGCGCATGTGGGCGGGGGAGGGGTATAGCGACCCCCTGTCCCTCGTGCGTCAGTACCGCATGCGGCGCAAGCACAAGAACCTCCGCGGGCCCTTCCATACTGCATGCGTCCTCCACATGCCGTGAGTTTAGTGTTCGACTGAAGCAATACTGCTGTAATTGAAATTTGTTAATGACTTGTTTGTTAGTTGGTTGTTTAACGGCCAGGGGCCTGCTTCTCTAAATCTCTGTCTAGTGTGCTGCCGCGTGACCGGTCCCTAGCATCCAATTTTTCCACTCCAACCTTTCCTCGGTTCTTCTCTTTAGCACTCCATACGTTTTCTTCACAATGAAATCGTCTATCATTCCTATTCGCTTTCTTTCTGGCCCCCTCTTTCCTTCCATTCTTCCTTCCATGACGATTATCATTAGTTCCTCCCCTCTCATGATATGTCCGATCCAGTTTTTCTTTCGTCTGGTTAACATCTGTAACATTGTTCTGGTTTCTCCCACTCTCCATATTACCTCTTTATTTATTTTCATCTCTTCGTTTTTCATTTCTGTTCTTCGTTTGTTTCTCAAAATATCTTAGGCAAATTGTAGTCTTTAGAAGTTCTTACTAAAATCTTAGCAAATTTATCCTTTGTTATTGAAGTTTTCCGCTCTGCTTTTTACCAAATGATGACGTCGTGGCGATCGGCGAATGGATTTAAATTTGTCAAATCTGATTTAGGACTAAGTTTAGGCATAAAGTTAGGGAAGTTCTGAGAAACAGGCCCCAGCTTGTTTAGGTGGGCATATTTGCACACTAGGGACAATTTAGTGCCAAACAAGGCAGAAAATATTAAAAATTGCAATAGCAAATGCAAGTCTCAATTCAAATGAAGTGAAAGTATCATGAACTTGCGCGAATACAAGACAATTCTGTACAGTGGGTCATTTCAAGTCCACGGTGTTACGGTTGAGTTGGAGTTGAGTTAACGTTTGACAAGTTAGATTCACATTCACATTCTGAATCTGAATATATTCATATTAATTTTCATAATTTAATACACGCATCAGTCCAGCAAATAGGGCCTACCAAACGTGAATGTTGAAAAAGACAGACAACAGCAAAGAGCTATTTTATCCTAATGTTTTTCCGAATGTGAATATGAATGTGAATCTGACTTGTCCAGCGTTACTCGAACTCAATCGTAACACCGTTGACTTGAAATGACCCACTGTCATACGTTCCTAATTCTGCATGCATCCATAATAGTCTCAATGCTCACTTGATCAAACTTTCTCGTGCTTTACTAGAATTTTTCGTAAGTTATCAAAATCTCTCTGTTAACTGTAAAAAATGTAATTTTTGTTGATAAGAAAGAAAGATAAAAATAAAATTAATTTTGCCTTTTCTGGCGTGCATGTGCGTGTGCTGGACCTGTGGATGTGTGTGCGCTGGCTGTGTGTGCATGTAAGCGTGGCGCATGTACATATGTATTATGCATGTGTTTAGGTATCGCGCCTGATGTGTGGTATATGTGTGATGTGCCTGATGTGTGGTATTTGTGTCTTGTGTGTGTCTGCATATGGTGCGTATGTGTAGTGCGTGCGTGTGTGATTGTGTAGTACATGTACCCGTTTCTATACCGTTTAGGTGTGGTGCTTATATATGTAGTGCATCTGTGTTTCAGTGGTAGATGACATATTTACTGTATAGGTGCGGTGCTTATGTTCCTGGTGCTTATTATGTAGTGCCTGCATATATATTTGTGTGGTACATGTTTATTTACTGTCCAGGTACGATGCGTGTGTGCATGGTGCACGCGTGTGTGCATGCGGTGCGTATGTGTGTCTAGATGTGGTATGTGTGTGGAGGGTGGCGGTATGTGTGAACATGCTGTGCGTATGCGTGTCTAGGTGTGATGCGTATGTGCATGATGCGCGCGTGTGTACATGCGGTGCGTAACTGCGTATGTGTGTCTAGGTGCGGGCTCGGCAGTTTCTGTGACACCATCAACCCTTGTCCGCCGGCCATGAGCCGACTGACGCGAGACGTTGACCCTGGACCGCCCATCGCGCCCAACCTGACGACCAGCCCGGGCAAGACGGGCACCGGCTACGGGTGCGTCCCTGACCTTGCAGTTCCCCTGGCTGGGAAACAAAAAATTTGCTTGCAGCCCAGAGCTCCCCGGGCGAGGCATAAAGGGCAACTAAAGAAAGGGGAGCGGTTCTGTGCCAGCTCACTTGCGCAGAACCGGACTGTATATAGTCTCCGTGCTACACGCTGTCCGTAAACTACAGAATAAGAAACGAGCAAGCGGGTGTATCAAGTCATTTATCCACGCCAGCTACAAGGGCTTGCATCGAGGGGGAGGTTGTGGGGGTTGAACCACCGCACCTCCAGTTTCAACCCTCTTACTTGATAGAAAGAAGCACCCTGGGGTGGTCGAGTTTTGAGGCTCTTCAACTCCCCAGACCTTTTGGCGATTGTCAGTCTTTCAACTTTAATTTCGCAACACCCCATGTTTTATTTTTGTGACATAGTAACCTTGTGGGGAGAGAAAAGTATTGGCCTAGTATTTTAGCTACGTACCGTAGTAGGTTTGATGAAGAGAGTCCGTCCTTACCGCCCCACTGCCGACAGATTTTCATGAACCCTCCCATCTCCTTTCCAGGAAACTTACCCCTTTGGTTCGACTATGAATTAGCCAACACCCCGGATCTAAAACATATCAGTCCACTAACCCTAATTTTCGCTGACGCGAGCCCTGCCATCTACACTCTCTCTACCGGTGGCTAATCCTCAATGGGACTGGGGTGGGCTTAGCCTTCGACACCCCCCCCCCTGTTTTTGTCTTCAAGCCCTCCAATTAGGTGTAGGTCAAGTCCCTCCAAGCCTCCAAAAAGCCCCCCCGTTTCACAGAGTCCGTATTATGGGTGAGCTGAAGTGGTTTGCAATCTGCAGCACTAAAGCAAGGACTTTGTTTAGCGGTTAAAAATAAAAAATGCTGAATCCCCTTCCCCCCTCCCCCAGTTATGAGTTTGTTGGGTAACTCAAAAATTGACCCTCCAAATTTGAATGATGAAACTGGGAGGCTCATGCCTCCCCATTTCCTTATCTTATCTGAACTAAGAGTGATCGATCTCTTGAAATTAGAGTGTTCAATGTCCTCCCAATCCCCTGACGAATACCACCCTTCCGTAGACGTATCCAGACGACACATAATATTCATATAATTATGTGTGTATATATACACACATATTCGATATATCCTGATATAGGCTTTCGTTTATGAATATCTTAGCAAAATATAGTTCTCTCTCGGCGGGGCCTTGTGGTTTTTTTCTCTTTCGCAGGTGTCCGAAAGAAATAATATTTAGGCTTAAACCTTGAAATATGCGAAACTGACTTGCTTATAGGCATTTACTGTTGCAGCTATCCAAATTTGACGATTGGAAAATATCCCGAGTGGAAGCCGGACAGCTATGATGCTTATCGTGATCAATGCTTGGTTAGGCGCTGCTCCATCTTTATCATCACTATATAATTCATGCTCGTTTGAACCTCATTTAGCCTCATAGGGGAACCACATTTAGCCTCATTTAGCCTCATAGGGGAAGGTAACTTTGGGGCGAAAGACTTTATTCACGGAGTCGCGCGTTGTCTTTAATATTACGGAGCCGTCTTCGATTAACTGCGACCCGGTGCGCAGTCATCACCTTTTGAGCTGCACTCTGCGCGTCAGAGATCTAAGATTTTGGCGTTATATATATATAGACTAATTGATATAATTGATAGCTTAATCAGTTAGATGACAATAACCTGTCGAAATCATTGAAGGAAACTAAATAACGTGCGCGAGAGAGTTGCCTTAATGGTAATTTTTTGGACTCGTGGCTTGTAACGCGTGCGAACAAAATTTAATTCGATCATTTTATAGTTTAATTTTATATACATTGAGTAGTTGTAGATCCTAATTTAGACAAATAATAAGTTGTATTACTATTAACCACTACACCGCAGCGAGGCGCTGTGGTGTAGTGGTTAAGGCATCGGACGAAGAGTCCGGAGACCTGGGTTCAAATTCAAGCGCCGGTGTCACCGGCTACTATGAAACCATGCGTTACAGGCCCTTCAGCAAGGCTGTTAAATACGCAAGTGTCGCTAGCTGCTAATCACATGCCAGATAATTATTTATTTGATTGGCGTCAGGTGGGGCATCCGGCCATAAAAACCCAGTTTCAGCAGTCCTCATCAGGGTGCGAAACGTCTAACCCGTATGAAAATATGGACGTTTATAAACACAATTGATGTCATTTTTTGACTGTTAATTTTTGGCTGTTAATTTTATACTTGCAATGGTCGAGTTTTGAACCGCGGACTTGAGACTTTTCATCTAGACTCTTTAACAGGGTAGTATTTGCCATGGGGGTTGGGGGGTTGAACTCCCCAATGAAATTCTGAACCCCCTGGCCACTGGGCTCATAATCGGGGAGTCGGGATTTGACCCGCTCCCCCGAATGGTATCTCAACCCCCCTGAACCCCCCTTTATAAAAAATGTGACATATTCACGTAATAAGTATAGAAAATGTTATTGTGAATGTGACAACCGTTCGTGAATTAGTGACTTAATGACTCAAGCAATGAAAGACTCTAAGAATTAAAAGTTAGACAAAAGGTACGCCGTCACAAACGGTAAAAATTGAGGGTCGATGTTGCGTTACGGTGAGTGAAGGTCTTCCAGTTCGCACCCCCCCCCCTCCCCGTTCCCCCGTCCTTGGTGAATTCCAGTGCTACAAATTTGGATGCTCCCTAATGATTTTGTGTCATAAATCCGACACTGCGCCTTAACCTCTGCACCACAGTGCCTGTCAAACCCCTTGCAGGCGGGGAACAAAGATTGGGCTTGCAGCCCAGAGCTCCTCGAGCTAGTCGTAAAAAGCGACTATGGAAAGGGGAAAGGTTCTGAGCTAATTCTGTGCCGACTCCAGCACAGAGCCGGTCTGTAATAGTCTTTGATACAACACACGGTCCTTAAACTACTGAACTTTTATAACTTATAACTGACTGCCTTTTTGTCATCTATCACGTTTATGTTCGTATTTCGTATATGCTAGACTTTTTTTTGCGTCTTGGTGAAGACTCGTTAAACTACAAAAGAAGAAAGAAACAGCATCTGTTGTAGATAAAAAATGAAAAATACGAAGCGAAGGCACTGGGGGGTCCGTTCTTCCACGCGCTGCACCCTAAGCCGTTCTTCGGTCCCAACCCGTATGACAATGATAACGTGAAGCTGCGCAAGATCAAACCGGAGAAGAAGCAGAAGGGGATCAAGCGTCCCTGGTGGCTGCCCGTCTCGCCTGGCAAACTGGTCAGGAAGTTGTTTTTGTTAGGGAAAGTTAGCCAATGCTTAGTTTATTCATCATCATCATTTACGTTTTACGTCCACATTTCCGTGCTAGCACTGGTTGGACCAGGCCTGAATATATGCGGTTTCGCATCGCAATCTGCGATGAAATTTGACCCCATTTTCGAATCAATCACAAATTTGATTCGCAATATTTGCGAATGAAAAATTGTGTAAATCGAGCTTCAATAAACCGACGAGTGGCAGACCTAGCAGGCTAGCACTGACCTGACGTTCAGTTCACTTGCGGCTTTATCTGTACCCAGCGTAGTCGATACTGTATCGTAGTCGTGCTGTATATCGTAGTCGTGCTGTATATCGTAGTCGTGCTGTATATCGTAGTCGTGCTGTATATCGTAGTCGA
Source organism: Chamaedrilus cognettii (assembly GCA_034695025.1). Taxonomy (NCBI): domain Eukaryota; kingdom Metazoa; phylum Annelida; class Clitellata; order Enchytraeida; family Enchytraeidae; genus Chamaedrilus; species Chamaedrilus cognettii. The sequence continues at coordinate 8,046 of JAQIWG010006885.1, forward strand.
TACTGTATATCGCAGTCGTGCTGTATATCGTAGTCGTGCTGTATGAAATGGTGGGACATTCAAAGACTTTTATAGACTACCCTTATTTAAAGACATTAAAGACTTAAAAAAATTAACAGTTATGAATCAACAGTTAGGCCTGTGTGTAATCCCTTGGGCGATGTATAAAAACTGCTAATCAATTTTGTGAAACTCCTAATCAAAATAGAATTTGAATAGCAAAGCTGCTAATCAGTTGTCTTAGCTTATATTCAGGCCTGGGTTGGATGTTTCCCACGACCAGACTCTTCCACAACTCCCGATGCTTTGCCATCTCTCTACTCATGCCACGTTCCTTCATATCATTCTCCACTGCCTCCCTCCGTGTTTTCATTCCCCTATACTTCCAAACTTTGCCCTCCACAACAATTTACATAGTAATACCCAATCTTCCTTATTCATCCATTCCGCATTCCCAAACCGTCTCAGGCTTCCCCTTCTCACCATGTCCGTTACACATACGACACCAAGCCCTTATCTCAAATCTTCAATAATGCTCAGGCTTTAATAAATATACTCCAGACCTATACCTGGAACGTAGGCCGTAGGTAGGGTCAAGTCTTAGGCATATAAGTCTTGTGCTCTAGATCTAAATTCATTTATTTCACTTTTTCTCGTAGAAGGATATTTTTGTAAAATCTTTAAACTAGCGCTTGGTTATTTAGTCTGTAGTTTACACAGGGGGAAGGAACGTAAGGGGCCCAATGTTGCGAGGCGCTGCGGTATAGTGATTAGAAAAGCGCCGGACGCGAGTCCCAGAAACCTGTGTTCAAGTCCTGGCTCTTTCTGAAATCAAGCGTTACAGGCCCTTTAGCAAGGCTGTTAAACACACAAGTGACAGGCCGGGGAACAAAGAATTGGCTTGCAGCCCATAGCTCCCCGGGGGGGCGCTCTGGGCTGCACCATTGAGCATTTATAACGATCGGCTGAGTAAACCGAGGCACGTGTACGTGAACAGCCTGCCTATGGCTGTGGGCAGGCAGCGATGGGTATTTGAACACCCGAACAGGGACTAATGCTTAAGTTATATTCCATGTTAAACGTCAGATTGCCTGCCATGTTCCCGGAATCCATTGATGAACACGCTGCATTAATGTACGATTTTTGTGTGTTCATCGTAGGCATGTTCCGAACGTTGTTTCGAACCAGATGTTCCATGGCGAGCGTCACGTAGCTGAAAGAGACGGCTTTAATCATTCAAAGTGGGAACACACGTTTTCCTGGATCATGTTCCGGGAACGCGTGTGTTCCCTTTTCATGTTCCCGGAACATGTGTCTTCCCTTATCGAGTTCCTGAAACACATATATTTGCCTATCGTGTTTCGGGAACACGTGTGTTCCGGGAACACGTGTGTTTGCTTATCGTATTCTAGGAAAGCAAAATGTGTGTTCTCTTCTCATGTTCCGGGAACACCGTGTTGGAAACATGCTGGGAATCCGGCGTTGAACGCGCGATGTAACTACCATTACACTTGAACCACTACGCCACAGAGCCGTGCGACCATGCAGTGGGGGGAATATAACACCTGCACCACGGATTTGGATCATTCGAGACTGTTTGTAAAAAAATTTACAATTGGGCGTGAAGCAGCCACACGCTGATCTGTGGCTGATGTGCAGGGTTAAATTTGGCAGGCGTAGTATGTCAAAAATGGCGATTAGATGCAAATAGTACGCCTAATTTGACAAGGTAGCTGTCAAGGCAGGCTGAAACAGTGTGTTCGCAAATGCTTGAGACTTAATTAACTGGTGTGCGTACTTTTTGCGTAGCATTATGCATGAAAATCGACTATGGTTGCATAAGCCTATGCGGTTTTCCGAGGCTAAGTACATGTAGTTGCACTGCAGCTCTTTTTGATTGATCCATGCAGGTCGGGGAACAAAGAATTGACCTGCAGCCCAGAGCTCGCCGGGCGAGTCGTAAAAGGCGACTTAAGAGGGGGGAGCGGTTCTGTGATGGTAAAGCTGAGGCCGAGGCACAGAACCGGACTGTAATAGTTTCGTTACTACACACGATCCTTAAACTCGCAGGGGAACTACACCTCTTTAAGAAGAAGCAGAGGTAACGGGTGTTTTGCACCTGCTGATGGGTATCGCACTCGGCTGAATGTTTAGGTAACTTGTGAGTGGTGCCCGTTTATACAGAACTTTTGTTTTTTCTTCAAGGGGTGTTGGACAAGTCAGGGTCAGGGGGGATGTGACACCTCCCGTACAGAACTCGCGCCGGGGGGGGGGGTGCTGACAGAAACTTTTTCTCATACAATACCCACCGTCGTCACAACTTGCGACCGAGAGGGGGGAGAGACGTACTGCAAACGACAAAATTTTGCTCCCAGCCCAGACACAGCACTTGACGTTCATTCTTCATCAATCCGACTTTTTTTCAATTCTATTAATTTGTGAACACTCCCATCGGCAATCGTATGTATTGAGTATGTTTTATCGTAACGTACATCCCCCTTCAAGGGGAGTGTTGAGGAGGGGTGTTTTAAAAAAAATCGGGGTGTTTCTGATTTTGAGGGGGGTGTTTACCCCGAGGGGGGGTATTATATAAATCACTGGCCGCGCAGCCCGGAGGGATGAAGGCGGGCACCTTCAACCCGTATCCCGCCTACATGACGTCCAGCTACAACGAGTTCAGACCGTACCCCAAGAACCAAGTCAACTCCTCTGGACTCAACTACTTCCCCAGCGCCGGACCCAAGACGACCGTCCAGAACTCGATCATGTTCCAGAACGTCATCAAGTAAGCATACTTGGCCACTTGTGACTGAGAATTATAATTCAAATCAAATGAAATCAAATGAAATCAAATTTCTTTATTACGAATACTGCATCATGTACAGCATGATATGTAAACACGGAGACATGTTCGTAATCTGGACAGACAGGCGCTGCATGGTGCGACACTCAAGACGCTCTTACGTTGTCCAGTCCAATTCTTCTGTCATTAAAGATGTAGGCTAGAGGTTGATGAATGACCATGGTGGTGGTGCTACTCCCACTACTACTACCTCCACTACTATTGCGGACTACCGCTGACTACCACGGACTTCCGACGCTATAGAACTACAGCGGACTGCCGCTGCAGTAGGTAGTCCGCACGGAGGTACATTGAAAACTGGATGACGCTGACGTCATGGCGGTCGGTGAATGGAATAAATTTTTAACTTTTCAAACAAAGGAAACAAAGGCTTAATTTTTAGCGAAAAGTTAGGGATGCTTTGAGAAACAGGCCCCAGAGAAACTATATATTAAGTTAAGTAGACGTAGCAAAACACTACGCAACCAAAAAAGTCTTGTTTTTTGGCAAATTGTAATGTACGCCATTTTTGAAATGGACAGGTGAAAAATTACGCGTTAAAAACGACTCGTAGCATAGGCCAACACGTTTTTGGGAAGCGCTAGAGTAGCGTCTGTATAAAGAGTCTATAGGAGTCTGTATAAAGAATCTGTAGGAGTCTGTATAAGGAGTCTGTAGGAGTCTGTATAAGGAGCAGACGTACATGTAGCACTAATCCTTTTTGTGCGATTTATCAAGGCTAAATTGAACTGTGCTTTAAACTGTAACTACCTGAATTCTTGTATTCTCCTCTGTCCACAGACACGTGAACGCCAAGAACTACCAGACAGTGAAGGGTGTGCTCAAGTATGGCTGCCCACTGCCGAACGCATCTTGATTGAGCTCTCAGTTCACCAAAGACGTGTATCATCGACTTCAGATCTCAAGACGATCTCGTGTTCATTTTGTTTGTCGTGTTCATTTGTTTGTCGTTTTGGTTTGCAAAGTAACCTTGTTGTATGAAAAGTTAACATTTGCAGCAAAAATACAGTCATTATATGCTTTTCCAGGGGCGGTTTCAGAAATTGCTGGTGAGGTGGGGGGATAATAAGGATTTTCCTTTTGCGAACAGAATTTTCGACTGGGGGGGGGGGTGCATGCTAACAGCAATTCTTGTATTAAATTTCCGGTAGGGGAGATGAGTCACTTTTTTGGCTCATTTTGCCCTCATTTGTCGGACTTTGAAAAAAATTAATGAGAGCAAAAAATACTTTTCATGCTGGTTGGGGATGTGGGTGGGATGCATTCCCACTCACTTATGATGTAGAACCCCCCTGTGCTTTACATGCAGGGTCGGCATTAATGTATGCTGGGTTCACTCCTAAAATTAAATATGAGCCCCCCCTCTAAAAGGGTTTATTTGTGAACGAAACTCGCAAGGGGGGGTGTGATAGTGGTGAAATAATTTTTTCTAAAACAATGTAAAAAAAAAATGATTTGAGAACATTGAATCGAGCCCCAACAGCTGTAACTCCTTACTTTTTGCATATACTAGTACTATGCCAAAATAAATACTTGACTTTAAATGGGCACCCCTAGAATCATAGTCACCCCTCTGGGGGGCAGTGGCGTACTGAGGGTTTCGTGCAAGAAGTCTGAAAGTTCCCTCGGCGAAGTCTGAAAGTGGTGCCGCACCACAAGCAAGTGGGAGTGGGGGAGGGACCGCCTTCTTTGGCATCCTGCAAGGCCTTCAACATATTATGTTGCGAGCACACAATTTTTAGGCTGTCAAACTTGCTATGTAAAATTCATTAAATTATACTTCTTGGGCGCAGAGGCGGATCCAACCCGTCATCCTGGGGAGGGGAGGGGCGATTTTGGACGAAAACAGATTTTTCCTTTCCATGCAGAACTCGTGATCGGGAGGTGCTGACGGAAATCAAACTTTTCCCTTCCAGACTTTTTAGCATTTGTGTGCCCAAGATCATTG
>JAQIWG010006886.1:0-12855 GCA_034695025.1 Chamaedrilus cognettii
TCAGGGACGGGGGACTTGAGCTACAACGAAGAACCATAATTCGTTGTCGAGACAAACTCACTAACAGATGGAGGGCGTGGGGGAGGGGATGGGGGTGCTGACAGAAGCTTTTGACCTCCGTAACGCCGCATAGGTCTACATGACTCCTGATAAGCTAGATTCACATTGGAAGGCATTCCTGACATGCACTTCTTATCCATTTTTACCTTATTTTTTGACAATAAAGCAAACATTTCTCACATTTTCATGACCAAACCAACATCTTGAGGACTGTCCTTAATTTAAACTGTGGGGGGGGCTTAAAAATCGAAACAATGCAAGGCTTGACGCAACTAAATCAAAATTTTATGATTGGTGCCATCCTCATGATGATGATGCCATCCTCATTTGCTGTTTTTACAGTAGGCCAAAGTTTTGGCTAGCGTATCTTATAACATTATTGTAAGTTTGCAACACACGTCCACCGCATTCAGGCCACGGCTAGGAGGACACACTGTAAATTTGTGCGCCTTTATTTAGTTATATGTACATGCATACGGTAACGGGTTAGTTGACGCTAGAATCGCGATAATTAAGACAGAAAAGCAACATTATTCAAGTTACTCAATCATCACTCAATCGAACTCCTTAACCTACAAACAACCCGCTGGCGCCGCTCGCCGGGGTTACGCGCCAACAGCACAGTACTCGCCACATCCCCTCCCTTTGCGTCCCCCCCACCCGCGCACCCACTCCGCCGAAACCGCGCGAGAAACACCCTATCAAACGTCAGTCGGTACTGACGACTCATGATGCAGTAGAGGACAAAGTTAACGGCGCTGTTGACGAGCACCAGGATGTCCCAGACGTCACCGAGCGGCACGTAGACGTCCTCGAAGACGCGAGCGTTGAGGCCGCTGAGCAGCGCGATGATCCCCTGCGGGAGCTCCGTGGCGACGAAGGAGAGCACGACCGCCACGAGCATGGTGGTGGTGCGGTGGTGGTCGCCGTCCAGGGTTCGGTCCGACTCGCGCCGGTGCAGGGAGGAGCGGCGCCGGCGCAGCTGTCGGCGCTTCTGGCCGGCGAGCCGCATAGCGAGAAGGAGCTTGACGCTGAGGGCCGTGAGCAGCACGCATGGAGCGACCTGAATAATAAGTGCTTTGGAATGAGAAAGAATAGGAGAGAGGGGAAAACAAGAATCAGAAATGAAATGATGGTAAGAAAATAGAAAAACTGGATAGGGAATTTAATGAGAGGAGAGATGTGATGGAGGGAAGAATTGAGGAAGAGAGGACCAGAAAGGCCATGTATCGGGATGATAGTTAACGGTTATGATAGTTATCGGTCGATCTGAAGAGAAGGGCCGAGTGAGTCGACTCGGAACTTGTGCGTCAATATTCAAATACGTCAGACCAAAAGAGTAGACAAAATCCACCAGTTAACCAATATCCTGTCTCGCATAGAAAATTCCACTTGCGTTAAATGCAACAACATTTGATATCAATGTTGACCTTGAGCACGACGCCGTAGAGCCAGAAGTTGAAGGCGACGTGGCGCTCGTTGATGAAGGCGTTGTACTCTACCCAGTACCCTCCCTCCGCGGCAAACTCCCGCCCCGCTGGTGTGGAGGAGACCCTGTAACCTCCCTCCACGGCGGGCTGCCGCCCCGAGGCTGTGGAGGACATCGACCACGATGAGGAAGCATTCACAAGCTGCTGAAATGCGTATAATACATTCGGCGCACAGTCTATTGAGTACGTTGAACACGGAATCAAAACCGGCGCGTGCGGAGAACTCGACAAAAAAGTTGTGGAAGACACCAACGCCTGATGAGACCGTTCAGTGGAAGAATACAAACTCTGCTGTAAAGATTGGCTGTACGGAATAGTGGACAGATTGGTCATAATAGACAGATTGGTCAGGGACTCGACGCCCTGCTGCCCTGGCCTATACATGACGTAGAAGGGAACACAGGCTATTATCGTGGATAGCGTGATGACGGCCAGCGCGAGGCGCGCCCGCTGCAGGCTGCACACGGTCTTACTGAGCTGCGGCTTGCAGACGGACGCGTAGCGGAACACGGCGAGCGCTACGGTCAGCCACATCGTAATCGTGTGGCACGTGATGATGAAGTTGGTGTTGAAGAGCATGTAGAGAATCCAACCTCTGCGCAACGACATTGTGACAACCATTGTCAGTTCTAACTATTGCGCTATTATCCTGACTCCCTAGGCTAGCGCTTAGACAAAAGCACCCATTTTGCTAATGCTTTCATATTGTCATTATTACTTTTACTTTATATTTTATATTCAAAGTGACATATCGATTTTAAAACGAAGAATCAACAAAAGATGAAATGTTGTACAATGCACTATTGCACGTAGATACGTAGAGTCTAGGCTGTGAGGGTTATAATCCGGTAGAAGCATCTTGATAATGTGTTCCAGCCTATGCGGGTGTTGAAAACCGGAGTCTGTAGACTATAATGCAGAAAATAAGAATAATGTCTGAAAAATAAATATTACAGACCATCGTCTGACGAAAAATTTGTAGCTATTTGTTTGGCTGTGCGCACCAACCCAACAATATTGCAAATGAATGCTTTTTCGGCATTATCCAATCAATAATCATATCATTTAATCATATAATCAATTCGGCATCATCAAATAAATAATTCGTGCAGGATATTACGCTATTGATACCTTAGAGTATGCAATAGCCTACATACTGCAACCCCCATGGCCCCAGCTTAGCTTATCATCACGGTGCCGCGGTGCAATATATATAGTACTCGATATGTTGTATAAAAAACGGTGACTTTCTTTCATATTGCATGATAAATTATCTGCATATTGATATGAAAACTGAAACAGAACAATAACAATATAATGGACATCAAAAATATGATGCAAATGCACCAAGTACATGTAGCCACGCATAGTACAGCTGACTTTGATAGATTGTAGTGAATTAAATGCCTGGTTATTGTTCGGCCTCAAGCCGGCTGCCATGTGTAGGCTGTAATAAACAGTTTATTGTTTGAGATAGGAGGAAATGGAAACAGGAAGCAACGCGATCAAATTATCGCGATACTGTTTGGGCGCCAGCGGATAATTTGCGAGCATCCGAATCTGTTCACAGGGTTGGTAAAATTGAAAAGACTTCCTGGACAAGAGCGCGAACTGTGAACAATGGAGGCTCATTTATTGTCAGTTGGTTCACGTACGGTCCGCCGGCACACATCGGCTGGTATGTTGCCTACCAAAGATTCAGACCGGCATTTCAATTATTGAGCGAGAATAGTAAACAATGAGTGTCCCTTCAGTCGTTCGTGCAGTATTCAAGATCTAAATGCATCCAAACGCACGCCTAATGTGTGTATCCAAACGCACGCCTAATGTAATGTAAGGGTATGTAATATGTGTAATGTGTGTATCCACCGCGTGACATTTAGCTCATTTGCCCGGTATACGTAGCCGATTCGTTAATTCTCTACTTCGAATATATTAAAGCCTCCACACCACACCCAAATGGTTTTCTTGCAGGCAGTGGCGGCGCGAGGTCTAGCGTGCCCGGGGGTGGCATAGGTTTTAGAACGTTCCCCTCCGCCCAAAAATCCTAATGCATAATTTAAAAATTTGACTGGAAATATTCGCGAATGGTCCGAATTTGTTTTCTCAAGCCCCCGGCGGCGCCCCCCGCCAGACCGGCACCCGGGGGCAATTGCCTCCGCCCCCCCCCCCTTGCGCCGCCACTGCTTGTAGGGGCTACAAAAAGTGCGGAAACCGACCTGCAGTGGTTGTAGCTGCGGTCCATGACCGAGTAGCAGTAGAAGTAAAATGCGAACGGCCAGTATGACGTCATTTTCATCATATCCGTGACGGCGACGGCCGTGAGAAGGAAGTTCGTCGGTGACGTCATCGACTTGCGCGTCAGCACGACGATGTTGGCGACATTCGAGAGGATGCCGAAGCTGCAGACGACGATGCTGAGATACCCGTGCACGTTCTGATACCAGACGTTAAACGATACGAGAGACATGAAGGCTGCGGGCCAGTGTGGGGCCTTGGGTGGACACCGGTGGGCTATTTTAGAGAACGCAACGCGACGAAGGAGAGATGTTGACGAAAGCGTTGCGCGGATCGAGCCCCGTCAGATCGGCGATGTCATTGTTTCATATCGAGCAGGCATGCACGGCTTCTTTCCCTGAGTAGAGCTGTTCGTAATGCAATCAATTAACAGATAAGTTAAACGAACTAACAGACAAAGACTGTGTTATTATATGAAGTCAGGGCTCCGTAATACAAATGATAATATACAATAAAAACCGGTCAATATTAGAGCAAAAACATAATAATTAAAAGTTCAACTCTTTTATTATCGGCTTCCGTTTTTTATTCAAGGGGAATCGGGGCGCCATCCAGACTCCAGAGCTTTATTTAGTCTGGATGCAAGCTATAGCCTAAGACTTACTGCTAATACTGTAAGTAGGCCTGTTTAGATCTAGGTTGCGTGCCTATATTCATACGGACCTCATTCTCGTGTTACTCTCATGTTGAGAGAACCAAGGTACACGTATCCCAACAGGTGTAAAGAAGCATATCCAACGTCAAAACTGTATTAACTGAATCTGTTAGATAGGTTTAATCATCTTATAAGCAACACGTCAATTTTCTTCAATAACTAAAGGAAATATCTGTAGGCCTATGTTTAATCATTTTATTGCGTCTTTTGAATTACTGTGTTAACCATTTTATTCACGGATCAGAGATTAATATGGCTACAACCGGCACTCTCCGAGCTTTATTAGTCTCATGTCGACAATGCCAATCTCGGTATTTACTCAGCGTCAACACTTACAGCTCCGATCATAAATTCCTGCAGGCCTCTATTATTACTGTTATAAGACTTAATCAATAATGATACAGCCTTGGAACTTTCTTACTAGTCAGAAAGTGTTATTCTCGCAACGACACGAGTCTAGGCCTTCTTGGGCGGAGATATACGTCCTGTCAATACAGAGCGTATGCTCGTAGCTGCCATCTATATAAGCGGCAGCAGTCAGTTTTACTTCCTCTGAGTTATTGGAAATACGACATAACTAGGCTATATAATTTCGATTTCGATTTTTATCCTCGTTTAGACTAGTCTTCTAATTTTGTTATCACAACACTTTAAGATATGGCCACTGACACTGACGTTTCACGGCAGATATTGGAGAAATTTTGGCCGACATGGCTAGGGAGATAGAAGATTTAAAGGCGCAAGCGACTTTAGGGTCGATTGCAAAATTGAGGTCTGTTGACATAGTTAAGGCACCCGAGCTGCCAGATGCGGTAGAAGCTTCATTAAAGAAAGCCGGCAATCGCGATCAGTATCGCTTTTGCGTCACCCTGCATAATTTGATAGAGCAAGCAAAGGCAGCCCTCCGCGAGCTAGAAGGTCTGGTAGAGGAGGAAAGGCCCACGGCTGCGCTCGAGGACTCTATTCGCGCCGTTGATGAGCAGGTTACCAATATGATCAAATCGATCCGCATGGCGGATAGAAGTGAATGTGGGTGGGGCATAGTTCCTCTATATAAGGCAGACACCATAGCTGAAGATAACGAAGATGAAAAGCGCATGAAGGCTGCCGAACGATCAACTCAAACGGCTGCGAAGGAAGTCGCGGATAGCAAATATCGCTCACAGAGTAAGTACAACTGCTATCAATTAGTTTGAGATCAAGCACGTTTGCATTTCTGTATGTATAAGAGTCGTATTATGCCAATAAACAACAAAACGTTTATGTTTTGGTTTTGTAGGCCTACTCTCACTACAAGTAAGTAGCGAGAATTGAAACTTTCTTACTAGTCAGAAATTGTTATTCTCGCAACGACACGAGTATAGGCCGCCTTGGGCGGAGATATAGGCCTACGTCCTGTCAATTCAGGGCGTATGCTCGTCGCTGCCAGCTATATAAGCGGCAGCAGTCCGTTTTACTTCCTCTGAGTTATTGGAAATACGACATAACTAGGCTACATAATTTTGATTTGGATTTTCATCCCCGCCCACCCGCCCCCGACTCTTCAAGGCCTCACATGCCACTTGTTGGATGAGTCTTTGATTAATCGCATTTTGGCATTACTTACCACCTGGGTACCCATCTTTATTGAGTACGCTTAACAGCGGCTGAACGTTATTATGTTTTTATGACTGAATACACGTGATGTTTGAAGTAGATGCAATTAATAGAGGTTAGTTTATATACCATGCATTTGCATGTATCCTTCCTATTGTTTTTTGCTCGTTATTCAACGGGCGAGCTACAGAAACGCGCGGCGTCAGCCGTGTTGGACCATATCCCGCGCAAGAAAGGCCGAACTACACTGGTTCAGTCGGCAGGCAGCCATACCGCGGATTCTCTGCTTCAAACGGCAGGCCATATTGCTTCATCCGTTTTAAGACCAACCACCTCGCGGATCGATGCTTCCAGCGTCCAGGTGCTGAGGGAGGATCGAGCGCATCGGCCGCTGCCGAACAGCGCCAGTAGCTCTGGATCTACCTCGGCTAGAGGTGTGCTGCGAAAAGCCGTGCCGTTTTGGCGTGACATTTTGAAAGCTAGCAAGTTTGTTTTCCGGACCCCTTAAATTGGGTTACGAAATACCTTTTATTCGTTCATCCAATGATTTTTATGCTCGGAACAACGTGTCCGGTATAAAAACGCTGCCTTTGTAAGCAGCGAAATTACAAGATTATTGGAAAAGAAATTACATGGAAGAATTGAAGCAGCAAGCGTTTGGCTGTAATCCGCTGACTGTGACTCAGGGATCTAAATTGAGGTTGGTTTTAGATCTCGCATCTTTTTGTTCACCAAACTGAACCGTGCTCTGGTGAAAAAATGACGAGGAGCAGGCATCAGAGCCTGTTTGTATCATGACGACGGCATTGCGGCCATTTCAGGTTTAGCTAATGCCAGGGCAGTAAGTGCTCTGATGCAAAATGACTTGCGCACTACTGGATTCTTAACAAATGCTAAAAAGTGTTCATGGGAACCTTCTCAGCGGTGCAAGTAACTGGGTTTTTGTTTCGACTTCAAACACCTACGAATTACTGTCCCGCACAAAAAGGTGACAGTACTTCTAAACTTGCTTACCGCCGCAGATAAGGCGAAAAAGAGTGGTCATCCTACTACACCGCGGAAGCTAGCAAGGTTGGTAGGAACTTTAATAGCAACGCAGCGAGCGATTGGTCCGTCAGTGCGATTGATGGCTCGAGGTATGCTGTATCATATCTTGACAGAGTCGCGCTGCAATCCACATATTATAACAGCAACTCACGGTAGGGCAGTACGTCAATCCGCAAATTTATATTCATCTGCGGATTACGCAGCACAGCAGTGCTGGCGCGATTTTGTGCCGTGTTGGCAGCTGCATGCCAATGGTGGCGCGGAGCTGTTAAAGGACATACCTGAACGACACTTAAAGTCGTCCGCTGATCGCAGTGTCAACGAATCTGACGGTGAGTTTGTACGTCGGTTCAAGTCGTTTGCCGATTACGGCGCTAGGATTGCAGAATTTGTGCCAGCGCAGGTCGTGACATTTGAAATCGCTTGCCTATTTGAGCACTATAGGAGGAAGGCTTGATCACGAAAGAAAGTATGCTAAATTAAACCAGTTTCATGAATGCGTTTTACAGGTACCCAGGGCCGTCAATTTTGCTGCTAATAAGTTCTGGGACACAAAAATTATTTTCTCAGAAAACACATCGGAAGAAATTCAATTGTGGTTATTGAATTTAAACAAGAAAAATGGCAGCATAGTGGGGCTTAAAAACTATGCACGGCGATCTGTTTTTCAGATGCCAGCGACACAGGTTTTGGTGCTTTTTCTGTCCAATTAGCGCACTAACCGGTGCACAGCGCATGGCTGGCAGAAGAACGGAAGCAAAGTTCCACCTGGCGAGAACTTACAGCGGTTGATCGCACGTTAGAAAAAATACACAAAAAATTGGCAGGGCAGCGCATTCAGTGACGTAGTGACAATATGAATGTTTCAAGAATCTTAGAAATTGGTAGTCGAAGGCCAGGGGGCGCATTCACGTAGATATCTTATGACAATCTTAGTCGTAAGATTGTCTTAAGAGAATCTTTGGCAAATCTTATCTTTTTTATTGGAAACTCCGCACGATCGCGCGCAAATCGAATGATGACGTCACGGCGGTCGGTGATTGAATTTTATTTATTTTAAATTTCAGTTAGGATAAGATTTCAGAAAAACTTAAGAAATGTACGTAAATGAGGCTCCAGGTTTGCAATTTATTGTTAAAAATATTTTGAAGATTTGTGACTAAAATCGCATTGTCATAGAGCGGCTTTGGATACCTCGAGAACTCAATCAATCGGCGGATGCGTTATCCAGGATACAGGATAGGGACGACTGGTCCATAGAACCTAAGTGGTTTCAGTACCTCGATGATTTATGGGGACCGCACACAGTGGACAGATTCGCAAATTCCGCTAATGCTAAGGGAATTCACCGCTAAGTGAATTCGATGTCACAGGAACTCTTTAATAGACAGCCTGCGTTCAGCATGCTAGCATTTAAAATACGCTTCACTAATTAGGCTTACACTCTTGGTATAGGCCTGATAGGTCTACCTAGATTGTTTGCGGCATGCGTAAGAAGTAAGCTTTACATTTGTTATAGCTGCGAGAATCGATCTAGACTTCATTGTAGGCCTTTTATATGTGCGCAGGCCGCAGAGATCTCATTGGCAGTGCGTGACTTTTGGCCATTTACTAGTCACTATTTCGGTGACAGTTTTTAATCATAGACGTTTGCTTATCGCAGTCCCACGATTATTACGAAAATGGCCAGGCCAGTTATTATTATTATTGTCAACGATGGTTTTCTTTAAAAGTCGTCTCGTATGTTACATGCTCTGTTGGAGCGACGGCGCAAAAGCGCCGGGGCGGCTCTGCACACGCACGACAACTACAACATGGCCGGCGCACGCGTCACGCGGACACGGAGCCGGGTGACGAGAGCCAGCAGCTGCAGCGGCTGCTGAGGGCCTCTAGGGCAAAATCGACATTTCAGAAATACAGCGGGCTGTGGGGGAGATGGCAAGAATATGCCAGAGCGCACGGCTATGCAGCATTGCCGGCGCGGAGCGGACATGTAGCGTTGTTTCGGGCTCATCTCTCTAAGGCCAGGCAGAGTTCTGTCTGCGATGGGGCGCGCGCCGCTATTAAGTGGTTTCACGCAGTTAACGACTTACCGTCGCCTTGTGAGTCTCTGACAGTGGTAACTGCTACTGTAGGAGCTAAAAAATTATATTCAAAAGCACCCGTGCGAAAACAACATTTTACGTTTCCTTTCTTGAAGGCATTGTGCAACAGTTTGGACAAAAGCAAATTTCTTGATGCTCAGCTCATCGCATATTCAACGTTGGCATTTTTATGGATTTTTTTGTTACAGCGATTTGGCTAGAGTGGCGATCAAGGACATAGTTTTCGCACGGGATCACTTGACGGTATCTATAAAACAGTCAAAAACAGATGTTTACCGAGCGGGATCGTTAGTCTATATTGCCAAGACCGAGCACAACATATCTCCTTGTGCATATACTTTGAAGAGGGCATATATAAATGAACTAACTCGTTGCAATGGAAAATCGGACACTCATTTTTTGCGAAAGCACCCAGTCTTTATCGGGTAGGAAAGCCATAAATCCAAGCCAGGGCCGTTCGCTGTTGGCCCATAGAGTTGTCTCATATCAGGCTCTGCTGCGCAGATTAAGGGATGCTTTAATTAAGATACATGTGAATAATCCCACAGAATTCTCCCTCCACAGTTTTCGGTCCGGTGGGGCGAGTGACGCCCATAAGACTGGTATTCAAAGCCGTCAATAGCTCTGCACGGCCATTGGGCATCTAGCTGTGTGAATAGATATATTGTTACAGATGTAAAATCCAAGTTGTTAATAACACGCTCTATGATTAATACAAATGGGTAGCATTGCCTTTGGCCAAGATTGCTTGTTAAGCTAGGTCATTGATTAATTTTATTTCACAAGTGACATAGAATTCTGCCAGGGGCTCATTCACGTAGATATCGTATGACAATCTTAGTCGTAAGATTGTCATAAGATAATTTTAAGCCTAAATGCAATTCACGAAACTTCTTAGGACTACGATAGGACAAAGTTAAGATAAAAGTTAAGATATTTTAGGATCAACTTTTTGCTGTCTTAAGAATGAAATAGCTGCAAGTTTAGGACAATATTCTAACATTTAGAAGCATTAAAATTCCTAATTATATAACGATTTTGTATTTTTAGGGCCTACTGAACAATTTTAGCTGTAGTGTACACTTATGAATATAACAATAAGACCGTACGGCCTGTGTTTCTACAATCGATTGCTTTTAAACGAGTTTTTGGTATCTAATAGCAACAGTTTGTTGACATTTACGAGAAATGAAAGATGTAACAAACTACGGTAATCCGGCCGATTCCCATATATCAAGCAAACGTGGAGGTTTACATGTTGGGAGGGGTGGGGGGGGGGCAAGAGGGGGGGCGGCGAAATGCGGGAGAATACTATAAAAATTTTGAACTCAACGATTAGGCCTAGGCGTCTCACGTGTTTTTCAAATCACTTGCGCACAGTGCTGCGGAACGTAACATTTTGAATCATACCCCTTCCTTCGCCCTTTCGCGCCTTAAAACATCTGATTAGGGTTCGCTTTAAGCAGATGTTTGACTGGCGCTTCACCGTAGGCCGAGCTGAGTCATAGACTCGGACTGCAATGTGAAAGAAACAATCTGTTGACTTTTTCGAACATTCATCCAACGGACGACACCGGTACCTTCTCGATACGGCACGCAGATGTGACGAGTCTGCCGAAGAAAAAGGTCTAGCTCACTCGGCTTCGTGGCTCCTCAATACGGCCGACTCTCGAATACGTTAGTTATATTATTAAATTATTCTTGCCAAACATGCTTGTATAGAGGCAGGATCCTAGTCTGGAGTAGGGATTTTGAGTTTAAAATCCCTCCTGAAATGTTAAAAATTTAGTACTTATTTTGACATAGTACGTTTCACCGGGAGAATGACAAAAATTTTGTAAATAGCCCCGCCTCCATCATTCGTTTTTATGCGTAACGCTACGCCTACCCGTTTCTAAATTAGGGGTAATTATTTCAAAAAACCTCCTTGTTTTAGGCGTACTATGCCGCCAAAAATAAACCCTGGGTATACCCCATGTGACTACATTCTAATTAATTATTATCTATTTAACATTAACAATGACAGTACTCTGCATACAATTTATAGCTGTACTTGAATCTACTAGATGTTTAAATATTTTGCATTGTGAATACTATACACTGAATCATATAGAATATAATACTCATTTAAATACTATCAAAAATTATCAAGATATGAATAACTAGATATACGATACAATTTAATCTTCATAGTAATTTAATCTGCAAATTTATATTCTTAGTAAACTAGAGATCGTATACAAATCACATTTGCATGTATTTAGTAGTTGCGATATTTGATTTTTTTTAATCTTGTAGCAGTCGAAGCTTGGATAATACAATTAACTGCATAATGTTAACCTAGTTCATAAAAAAGTTTAAACAGTATTGAAAAGATTGCGTCAAATTTAATTTATTTATAAACACATGAGTAATAAGTGAATAAGTTAAATGATTGAGAAGCTTTGTCTGCTTGTACAGGTGCGAGCAGTCTTCCACAATAGCTGTCAGCTGTCACTGCTTGCACCCATCCCAAACCTGCAGCTGCTGGTAGCTGCTGCCATATAAACTACAAGGCTTACGACAGGATATGAAACGTAACTGCCAATATAATTTTTATTTGACATTTAGTCTATTCAAAAGCGGTATTAGCAGGGCATATTTTAAAATATGTGCAGCGGTGCGTCTGCTTCTTATGAAACAAGGCGTAGCGAAAATGCTCAGTCTTTGAAAACTGCGTAGGCATAAGAGTGAATTTTTAAAAAACAGGCGCTAAACAGGTGTAACGCTTGTTCGTTTCACATTAGACATATAATTAGCATCTAGCCATCATATTTGGCGTACTACGCCTGCTAAACTTCACCCTGTGTATCAGCATTAAAAATTTGAAAAGAATGCACAAAACACAGCCTACACCTACAAACTGTAGCCTATGCCACTCTAGGCGGCATGATTGTAACTACTACATTATGGAGGCTACACGAAACGAATTATTGATGCAAGAAACACATTTTCGATCTACGAAACGAATTTTATATGCAGGAAATAGCGGTATGTTGCGATAAAATAGCCTAAATAGGCACAAAGATGCCTGCAAAGTCATATTTATCAAACGAAAAGATCCATTTATTAGAACTGTTTTGAAAAAGGTCAGTTGTAGGCCTATAGTAAAAACTATTTCAAGTAGGGGGGGGCCTACTAAACTGAGTTTGTAATAGAGATTTTCAATTATTGCAAATGCATGCTTTAAAATAGTTTCAATGATTAGCGAACATGATTAGTAATAACTATTTGAATGATTGTGTCCTTTTTTACACAGGTTATCAAGTGGCGGCATTTCATCCAAGCTGCTGCATTCCTACCAGGCATCACCGACCAACATCAAGACTTGGCCATTCCCAAAATACTACTAATAATATATAATAACCAAACAATGCATTCGCCAAATATGCAACAATGCAATCCACAAATGACATACAGAAAAGATTAATGTAGTAAAGTGATATTTAAGGGTTTTTCTAATGTTATAAATTTGAAATTATTTTAAGAAACATTCTTTTAAGGGACTATCCACAGTTTTAAAATAGCAGGTATTAACCCCTACATGACAAGCTTTGAGCATCTT